>ML677361.1:3711832-3723887 GCA_007922305.1 Dermatemys mawii
TTTATCACCTTCAGTTTTACATGCTAGATTTGCACTTTGGCCCTGCCCTGGCTAAGGCAGAAATCACACTAATAAATGTCACCCTCCTCAGCTCTTGCCAGTGTGGCCTTTGGTTTCTCCATTGTGGAAGGCAAGAGGAGCGATAGACAAGGGATGCTTTGAACCATTCCCACAAGATTAGAAATGACTGGAACCAAGTGAAAATAATGGCAAAATTTTATTAGCATAATCACAGGAATTTTAAATGGAAAAAGCAGAGTTAGACGTTTACAAGGGCAAACAAATGAAATAACTGTAGACCCGGAGGGAAATCCCCCCAAGCTATTCAGGGTGTGAGTTGAGACCCACCTTGTCTGACAACTCTTTCACTGCACAACAAGAGTTCATCAGATTAGGGGATTATTGTAAACAGAGCACTAAGGCCTTTAAAGACAACATTAGAGTAGCCCTAACACAAACCTTTCAAAGAAACGGTGGTGTATCTAGACTCAGAGCTTAATGTGCCTCTCAATGGGCAGCTGGAAGGCCTCTGCACGCAGTCCTTTAGCTTCACAGAGGTTGTGTACTGTACACATCTGCCTCCTGTGTCCAGTTTAAGCCCAAATAACTGGTCTCAGCCTTCCAAAGGCACATTCTTGCCTAACCCCTCTCCTAACCATTCCTTAGAACATGTCCTAGTACCTGCAACAGTGCAGTAGTACAACTTGCTGGTCTGCACTCTAGCACCATCCATATTGGAAGTACGCGTACTCATCACCCCGGGTCAGTCTTAACACATCCCTTTCCCCAGTTTGCTCTGTACAGCATCTCAAATGTTCAAGTCTAAACTGTCCTTGAAATTAGGAAATGTAAAATGGGTATTTCTGACCCTCCTACTGGCAGCAGCCATCTTGAGGGAAAGTAACATCTGGAGGCAGCAATGAGCAAAGTTTAAATCCCAATTTATCAGGAAAGCTCTCAATGTTTTGCTAAGGCAGTAAGGGTCATGGAGACTATTAAACCATTATTAAAAGGGGATGGAACCATTTTGCTCTGACACTGGGATAGTGTAACAAGATTTCCCCCCTCTACAGCACCTTCCCTCCAAGGATCTCAAAGCCCTTCAGAAATATCAGTGAATTAAGCCTCAACACTCCAGTGAGGTAGGTTAAGTATTAGCTCCATTTTACAGATAAGGAAACGGAGGCACAGAAGGTTATAAACTCTCTCAGCATCACACAGAAATGCAACGGCAGAGCCACTTCCAGTCCTGTACATTGTACACAAGACTGTTCTCCCAATCAGCGGAGTCAGAACAAGTGCCAGTTTCAGCAGGAAGCTCAGAAATCCCAAGTTTAAGTCAAACTAATTTCAAATCCAAAACGACAATATAAACAGTTTCTTGCCTTGGGAACTTCCCAAAAGCTGTGCTCAGCCCAGCTGGAGTAGCTTTTTGATTTACCACTTGTTCCACAAAACCCTGCTTTCACAACCACAGACTGAGGCTCATTTGTATGGGAAACCAGTGAAAAACAGTTCCACTTACTCAAGTGGGGCACTGAAGCATCGAGAGAAGGTTATTTAAAACAGTAAGCTAGGATCCCTCTGTTAAAGTGAGGGTTTGTTTGTTTCTTACAGTTAATCCCAGAACTCCCTATGCCTTTTCCATGTTGAACACTCTAATGTTACACATCTTAATAATCAAAGCTCTGTAATATTCTAGAGTCACATTTTAAAACCCTCTCCTCACTGCACCACTTTGGCCATTAATGTAGAACACTGTAGGATTGTTTCTCACACATAATCCTTTGCCCTTCTACAGCACCCTCCTTCTGAAGATCTGAAAGTGCCTTTGACAAATATGAACCAAACCTCAAAATCCTACAAGGTGGGAATATTGCCCCATTTTGCAGATGGGGAAACTGAGGCACAGAGTGGTTAAGTGACTGGCCCAAGGTTACACAGCAAGACCGTGGCAGAATCAGGAACAGATTCCAGATCTCCTGACCCTCAGCCCTTTTATTTAGCCCCAGGACCATCCTTCCCACATAAGGGAAAGACTCTTCTTCCCGAGTTTAACCATCTGCTCTCATTTCTGATGGTTGAAGAGGAATAAAATTATGAGGGTGGGCTTTGAGTTCTCCATCTTGCAGCATGTGGCACTGAATTAAGACTCACTTTATTACCCTGGAAATCAGGCTTTGGGAGAAAGGCAGGTAAGTCAAATACAGCAGTTTACAGGTTACAAAATAAACTTTCCAGGTGATCTGTGAAAATTAAAAGAGCTATTCACAGCTCACCTGCTTGTGCTAGAAAAAAAATACAAGTCACATTCCCTTCCCCTGCAAAACCCAGAGCCCTCCCAACCCCTAATAAAAAGAAACTACTTCATGTTACTAGTTTGTTAAACCCAAGCATTGAGGTTACAGATCCAGTAACCACCACAACCGGTACACTGCCTAGAAAAGCACAGGTTGAAATATAAAAGTAACTTTCTTAAAATCACTTCAAAACCAATTTCTGTATAAGAGGATTAAAAGTAAATTAGTTATGAATTCAAACCTCAGTGTAGAAATCCACAGTTTTTATCAAAGCATACAGTATTCAGTTTGACAGCAAAACTCCAAGTGTCACACACTAGACCTCAGGGACTTGTTAGACCAGTAACAGTCAATATAAAAGTTTATTGCTCTAGAGATTCTCAGTAGAACATGTTTATCAAGAGCAAGGAACAGGACAGTATCAAAGAAGAGGGATTGCAGGCCTGATTAGCAAAGAGCAGAGAGGAAGATAACAAGGAATATGAAGTCTAGCTTTATTTTTTCCTTGCTTTTTAAAAAAATCTAGAGAGGCTTTTCAGGCCCTTCCCTTAGTAAAATGCAGGCCAGACACACAGCATAAGCCACGTTCACTCAGAGGGGAGGGGTGGGGCCTTCACATTTCTCTGCATTTTTAAAAAAAATTAATTGGAGCCAGTCTCCTCCTCTCTCCCAGGAGCAGCAGAATTGGGAGCATTTGCCCTAACCACTCCTGGAACGTTGAGGGTGTCCAGCACAAAATGAGACCCTCCATTCAAACAGGGAGGGGTTTTCCTTCCCCCCACCTCCTGCCCCAGTGGGTTGAGGAGTGGGAGAGAATCACAAACTAGAAAAGCAGAGTAACCTTCTACTCCCCCTTTCTAAAAAATAAGTGGCATCAATTCCCTGCAGTGTTACTGAACTGGAGAAACTCCACGGCAGGGTCTTTACAGCTTCTGGGGCTGCTGCTGTCCCAGGACTCAACCATGCACAGCCCGGGCAATGCAGAGGTCGCAGCAGCAGAGCTGCTGCTCGGGTCACACAGCACTTAAATGCCCCAGCGAGCGAGAACCGTCGCCAAAGCCAAGGAAGTTTTGCTTGGAAGTGTCACCTATTGGCTCAGGGAGTGGAGACTCAAGGCTGAACTAGACAGACTTTATCCAGCCCTCTCCTTGAGAAAGGAGTCTCCTCGCTAGAGCCTCAGGCTCCTCTTGGCTGTCAATCATACAACACTTTAATGATGGGGATCAGCATCTCCCCACTGAAATACAGCATGGGCCTTTCCAGTTTAATGGTCCATCTCATCTCCCAGGATCCATTGTCTCTCTGGAGCAGCAGTTGACACCCCACACCCTTCCCCTTCCCCCTCCCCCCACAAGGTTTCTAAATCACAGTAATGGCTGCCTAGTGAGGTGGCAGAAAGATGCTTCGTTCCCAGCTAGGATGCGTCTAGCAGAAGAGCTTGAGGAAGCAGTTCTGACAGTAGGGCTTGTCATTCTGTTCCTTGAAGGTTCCTTTGTTGAGCTGCTTGAGGCAGAAGGCACAGACAAAGTGTTCCGGGTGAAATTTCTTGGCCATGGCAGTGATGCAGCGTCCCGTGATGGGCTTCTGGCAGCCGGAACATAGCGAGCCGCGGCGTTCATGGTAATGCACCTCACAGTAGGGCTGCCCATCATGCTCAAAGAAGCTGCCGTTGATGAACGGCGTGAAACATTCCTGCAGGAGGAGGAAGCAAAAGGGAACAGACTGATATGGCAAGCTGGGGACACAGGCAACTCCATAATCCTTGCCTTCGCCTGCCATGCCTTTAGCTGCCTCCTGCAGGAAGTGGGCAAGGCGAGTCATCTTCATCCAGCAGCAAGGGGAAGGGTACTGCAGAAGTACTGCTGCAAAGACTGATTGGTGCCCAGCAGAGACAGGGCTACTGAGCGTAAGCAGGGCAGATACAGCAACTGGGAGGGAAAATAAAGCCCTCAACTATAGTTCATGTCCCTTCACTCCAGGCTGGCTTTATTAACACAAAGAAAATCCAGACTCAGGACAAAACCTACTGAGAACACTTGGCAAGCACCACCACAGCCTCTCCCGCTTCCAATAAGCTGTGAGGGAAGAGAACACCCCATCCCCACAGACAGCTACCACCACAGCAGCTTTTATAACACCCCCCCACACACATAGCTCACCCAGGTGATAGGCAGGGAACCCAGGCTCCCCTGGAATTCCGTACAGTCCAGGGCATCAGGAGCACCTTTTACCTGGTCACACTGGGCTGGTGTTAATTTCTTTAGCTGTATCTGCCCTGCTTACACTCAAATCAATCAAAAAGAAGGTGATGGCCAGGTTTTTTTTAATTACCCATTTAGAATGCCAGATATGATGCATATTCCTTGAGTACAGCACCCTCCACAAACTATACACATACAAGAGTCACTTCACCACTGAACTACAATGGCAGAGAGAGGGTGACAGCCACTGGAGAAATGTGGAGGGGGGAGAAATTTTGGCCAAGGACCTTGGGGGATAAGTCCATACTCTTACAAAAGTGACACTGGGTCTTTCATGTCTATGAGGAAAAGCTGTTCGAGACCGATTTTTTAATAGGCACCCACCTCTATATAATGGTTGTCACTGTCTAAGGCCCTCACAGACACTAATGGAGATACCCTCACTACAGTCATGGGAAATTAGAAGGAATTCCCCCCATTTTACAGATAGGGAAACTTAAGGGACTTGCCCAGGGTCACACAATGAGTCAGCAGCGAAGTCAAGAACAGAAGTCAGATGTCCCAGGTCCTAGTTTTGTACCTGAGCCTCCAGCCCATTCTTCCTTCCCAGGGGACATGCACACTACTGCATGTGCATGCAAGGCTGGATATCTACTTAGTCACAGGCAGATGCAAACTGCGCCCTGCGTGCAGGCATCCAGCAGGCGCAGCCGGAGTAAGTGCATATCCAGCCATGTTCACGCACAGGGAGCTGCCAGGAACTGCATTTGCCTGCAGCACTGAAAGGCAGCAGGTCCCTGAGAGCCTGATGCTGACACTACTAAGTCATCCACTTCCATTTGAAAATAAACCCTGGAAACTGGCCTTACTTTAACAGAAAGACAGAATCTGTCCCAAAGTTCCTGGCCCCACTAACAGGCAGCAGCATGAAGAATGCCGAGCAACATCTCCCGAGCAAAAGAAAAGCCTGAACCCAGGTCCAGGCAAGGACGGAGCTGGTCAGCTGCCCACAAGAGACTGCTAGAATTTCTATTCACAGGGGCCTTCGAGCGATGGAGAGTTTCAAACAGAAAGCTTCAGCTAACTCCTTTAATGCTGGCTGCTCTGCAGCAGAGGTAAGCAGACTAGTGGTCTGAGCACAGGATTTGAAACAGGAACTCACGGGTTCTGCCCCAGTCTTGGCTGATATTAATCTTTACACTGCTCCTGGGAGATGGGTAAATAGTTGCAAGGCTCTTTGAAGACGTGCTAAGTATTTATTCCGCAACATTAAGTTTACATTTCCAGAGTGAGCACCCGAGGAAGCGTCTCAAACCAGGGTGCTGAGGCGGAGTGCTTAGAAAGCTTAGCTCACTATTACTAAGAAGCCACTGGAAAAACTCCGTGCTTCTCAGTGAACTGCTGCAGACCCCCATAAGTGTGACTATGGGGGAACGGGAGGGAATTAAGCCCCTAGAGATTTGAATGGAAACAGGCAAAGAAGCAAGAGGGTGCTTGGTCACTATCACACTCTGTGTTTTGTGGGACTGGCTGTCCTGTGCCGGCACAGACCCCTTGCTCTGACTGAAGTACCAGCAGACACCCCTCCGCCCCCTAAGGGGACTGGGAGAGGGGTCAGTGACAGTGGAACAGCACAGGCTCTCTTACCCGACAGACAAAGCACTCAGGGTGCCACAGGGTATTCAAGGCAGAGATGTAATTTTCCAGGATGGCCCGGGCACAGCCCCCACACTTGGGAGCGAACATGTCGAAGTAATCCTTGCGGCAATAGGCTTTGCCATCCTTCTCATGAAATCCTGCCAAGGACACAAGGGAAACAAAGCCAGACAGCATCAGCTTGTGACCTTCTTTCATGGGAACACCGAGCCAGACTCCATGGGGCTAACAAGGTGGCTGGGATGCCCAGTCAAAGACCAGAGCTCTCCCCATCCACTAAGTAACACCACAGTCCTGCTTTACCTTCCCAATCCCCGTTTTCTACATCACTTGCTCTATGACAGTATCCCCACACTTTTCATGTCAAGCCTGCACTTATACCTGTTCACACCCAACTCCCTGGAGCTGCGGTCAGGAGTGGGGCCCCAAGTCCTGGGAGGAGGTGTGGACAGGGTTAGGTGAACGAGGATGGGGCTGGAGCCTTGGCCAGGAGTGGAGCTGCAGTCAGAGGCCAACGATGGGGGCGAAGCTAGAGCTGGGCCTGAAGCGGGGCTGAATGGCACCTCCTCCTTTCCCTCTATGGGGGCTGGACCGGGCCCTGATGCTCCCCCAAAATGTGCCCCACAGTTTGGGGACCACTGCTCTATGGAAAAGACCCATCACAGCCCCTTATGTTGCCTCCCTCACCACTCCTTGTTTCACCAGAGTGGCTTCTCTCTGCACAAACCAATAGTACCTTCAGGTCCAAAGAAAGCTCCACACTGCGCACAAAAGAAGTGTTCTGGGTGCCAAGTCCTGTCCAGGGCTGTCACCACTTTCTGTTTGGGAGAAACCACAAACACTGAGCACTCAAACGCTAGAGCTGAGTGCAGCAAAAATCAAATGGGCTTAAAGAGCTCAGCCAAGCCCCCTCCTTGGGAATTCAACCCCCCACTCTTTACCCTAAAGGTCAGACACACCACTCCTTTCCTCTAGACCCAGCGGCGGGGGGACAGTCCCTTGCAGTACTCTGAAGCTCAGCAGAAATGCCTCTTACCATGGTATCCCACTGGGGAAAATCAGGAGATCCTTACTGCAATAAAAATAGATAGATCCTAATACTCAGTTCAGTAGAGTTGCAACAGGGGCAAATTTAGCTCAGTAGAACCTGCCCCCTCACTGCAGGATCCTACAGCAGATGGAGGGAGATAGCTGCACTGGATCCAATTATTTCCCCTACAGCACTAGGGTGAAGGAAGAATCGAGATCCCAAAACTACAAGAGTTATCAGGGACAGATGGATGAGTTATCAGGGATACTTTTCTCCTCGACAGTGCAGCACTAAACTCCCCCGTGCACGGCCAAGGGAGAGACTCGTACTGATGCACGCGCTGGCTCAGGGACTCACATCGAGGATGGGCCCGTTGCAGTAGTAGCAGCGAGGGGAGAAGAGATTATGATAGTCCTTCTCACAGTAGGGTTGACCATCGCGTTCAAAAAAGTTGCGTGACCCGATTTCCTCCTGGCAGTGGGTGCAAACGAAGTGCTCTGGGTGCCACGTTTTCCCCATGGCTGTGACAACCTGCAGGGAAGAAGGAGCAGTTATGGGGGACGACTCTACTTCTTTGCTGTGGCAACTCACGTGACAACACACTAGGCAGAGTTTGGCACTAACTACATGTTCTACTACTCAAGTGAGCCCTGGACTGGGGTAGCATGAAAACTGAATTACCTATCATCTCAGGAGAGGGCAGTCCCTCAAGGGCAGGGTAGAGGTCACTGGAGGAGCTTACAGCGTACCTGGCCAGTGGATAAATAGAGTACTTCAGTTTCTTCAGCATCGCCAGTCCCTTCAGCCTCATGATACAGCCCTCCCAGTTACTCCTTGCTCTAGCCTAAGGCTTAGCAACAACATGGTGTCTTAGACTCACCTGCCCAGCAATTGGTTTCTTGCAGGCTCCACAAACACCTTTGGCAACAGTAGCTACTCCCAGTTTGTTCAGATCAGACTGAAGGCTTCCCAACATACTATCCAACTGGCTGCCAGGTTTTGGGGGTGCAGACGGAGGGGAGCTGCCTCCAGCTTTCCCCTGAGCCATGAACTACGAAGGAAAAAAACAAACAGAGCCTGTAAGGCAAGGACTGTACAGCTCCTCAGGGATTTCTGCAGTCTCTGAACATAAGAACAGCCCTAGTGGGTCAGACCAAAGGTCCAGCTAGCTCAGTATCCTCTTTTGACAGTGCCCAGTGCCAAGTGCTTCAGAGGGAATAAACAGAACAGGTAGTCATCAAATGATCCAACCCCCTGCCCATAGCTCTTCAGTTGTCCTGCATATGGACAGACTAGGACTTGCCTCTGGAGAGGCTAACATCTGCAGAGGCCAGTGAGAATCAGAACCAGGTGCAGAGATGCACCCTTGTTACAATGAGGCTGTGACAAAAGTGTGGCTTACCCAGAGACCCAAGGAGCTAGAACATCAGAGTTTTGAGGGGTGGAGATTTGGCTCTCCTTACCCTCCCAATAAAGCAGAGATTACTGGAAAAAATGCTTGAGGCCTGCTGGTAGAGCTTCCACAGAGATCTCCCCTTTACCTCATAGGTTCCTGGCTGGCTTACAAAGGCAGAGGCATGCTCTCTGAGTGGTTCCCAAACGGTCTCCCCTTCCTTGTCACACACAGTTGTTGCCGTCTCTCCAGTCTCTTCTCTCCTCTAGTCTCCTTCTCACCCACCTACACCTTTTTGTCTGTTCTTTTCAGGGTATTCCCCCGCTTTCCTTCTGCATAGTTTTGCTCTCTCTTCTGTGCCCTCTTAGGTAGATCTGACCCCACGCCCCAGCTTCACTAAAGGCTGCAATGGGAGCAGGGAGGGAAGGTGGGGAGCATTCCAAGAATCACCTGTTGCTTTGCTTGCAGATGTGACAGCACATTCGTAGTGCGTGTGCCTGCCTGGGGAGGAGGTGGCAGGCCAGCAGATACTGCATGATCCCCATGAGAGATCTACATGGGGTAGTGTGGAGACGGAATAAGAAAGGTCTTTGGGAATCACTTCCCTGAATACTTAAGTTTGAACCTTGTTTTCCACTGGGAGGGGGAACAGATATTTTCTTTAGTAATACAACCTGAAGAGGAAGAGGAGAGAGGAAGTGTGCAGAACTTTGCTCTTTTTGCTCTGTTTGGATACTTATCTCCAAGTGACTCAGAGTTCACGTTCTGCTACACTGGAAAGCGTAGGTTATTTTACTTGGTGACTGTCAGGTTTGAGAACTCCACCAAGCCATTTCCTGAAGAGACCTTTCAGGTGGATTATTGTAGGATATTATGCTGTGTCTTTCTTGAAAGTGAACTACACGGCCACAACACTAACAATATTTGTGAAAAAGGTGCAGGGTGGAAGGACTCAAACAACCTAACATCCCAGCACTTGTACTGCTAGACTACCATGGAGTTCCAAAGGGAATGGACACATGCTGAAGTGCCCTGGAGCCCTGGTTTTACTGAAGGGCCCCTTTCCCTGCACATACAGGGAGCGCCATCCACCATCCTGTGGCTACTGGCATTAGACATTGTCCAGATAAGCTGGTCAAGTACTAACATTGGTTTCCATTTTTTCGTGAGAAGCCACATACCTCACGCACACTTTACCCCATCTGCCTAACCAACATCCTGGGACTCAAGATCAGCAGCACTCTGCTCCTAATGGAACATAATGCACCTCCTTCCTACTATCCCCCTGACCCCTCTCCTTGGACAGCTGGTTCTAGCAGTCCAGCACCATGAATCGCGCACTGAACATAAAGGCCTCTCTCTAGTCCGTCCACCCTCAAACTCTTATTCCACGCTGTTAAGAACAAGGCCATTTTTGTAATATTTCCATGATTCCTATGTGTGCCTCAGTTTCCCACCGGGCTTTACACTGAGTGTAAAGGAAAGGGATGAGGTGTTGACTGAGCAGCCTTGCAACACGCAGAATGAAGTCTACACATGCGAGTGGAGGATCGGAAGAGACAATGAAACCTCCAGTCCCTGGGACATTCATATCTAGTGACCATGAGCAAGGAGATTCCCTCTCCCACCCACTTCTCTATAGGGAAGCAGAGCAAAGGCCCGGGATCATTAGGCAAGCACTGTACAGTCCTCAGGGAATTTCTGCAATCTCTGCTCATAGCTCCTCAGCTGTCCTGCATGCAGACAAAGAGGAAAGATATCAGGGGGCTGTTTTATGAGTGGTGCTGTCAGCACACCTACCCTACCTGAAACCAAAGGTAACAGGACAGAGCCAGAGCCAAAATGAATTCTACAGCAGCTTGGATGGGTAGAGCTCTGACACTGGCCACACTGAAATGTGTCTTAATCTTTGCTTCTCTGTGCTCACCCCTAAGGACTTTCCGATTCTGTAGGCCAGCTGAGCGATACCTTGTTACCTTGTTTTGAAAAGGCTCCGTGCTGTCACTAGTACCGGGAGCACTGCACTCTGAAGGAGCGAAGGATACACCTCCCACAGGAGTCTGGTTCTGCCACATTTGCTGCTGGGAGCCATGGAGAGAAACAGGGATTGCTGGTGCCCAATTTCAGAGTCTGTGGAGTCTTGCCCCTGTGGAACTGGGTAGGGCCTTGGGACCTGGCACATTAAAGGGGTCACCCCAAAAGGGCTGGTTACAGGCTGGGGCATAGACCAGACCCTGTGGATCTGGCACACAGGCACAAAAGCATTTGTCACAAACGTACACTGCAAACTCCCCAAGACAGTGTTATGGGGAGGAAATATCTTGCTGGACACAGAGTTTAGGATTTTTCCCTCTTTAAACTGCAGGGAAGTCAGGGGCCTGATCCTGAGAGGTGCAGAGTACAGTGAATTGGGGATGTTCAGCACCTCTAAAAATTATGATCAGTGAATCCAGATTGATTATAACTCAAGAGTATAGGCAATGAGGGTGGGTAGTCATGTTTATGTATCTAGTATCTATCTCATCTTCTAGCCCTTACACACAGATTTCTCTGGAGCGGATTTTTCTCTAGCATCAACACCTTTCCTAGTCTTATCCCTGTAGCACTTCAGAGCCAACACACACAAAAGGTAAAAACACAAATATGTGGGTGTCCACATGATGCAACATAGGGACACAGGGAGCCACATGCTTCCTCATCCTGGCCAGGGAACCGTGGCCATTGACCACGGGGTGCAGAAACCGACAAATGAGAAGAGAAATGTCACTTGCAGAGAGGATGGTAACGAATGGAATGCAGAGTGACACTTCCCTCCCTTCCCCAGGGACCAACCAGCCTCAGCTAATGTCAACGCTGGACAACGTGGACTTAACTTTTATTGGTGGTTCTACATTCTTACGAGCCAAGGGATGCAGTTCCTTTTGGAAATATTCCACACGCTCATGAGCGCAGGCCCTTTAAGAATACTATGAATGCACACCACACTCACGTGCTAGAAATGCTCATGCAAAGGCCTTCCAAATTCCTGTCCTAATTTAAAAGGTCTGCCACTGCTGTCAGGTTCAGCAACACACCCGTAAACAGCAGACCATGCATAGAAGAAACAACGATCGGGCATTTGCAGCAACAGGACCTCTGGGAACAGCTCAGAGGACTGTGCCAGAATCACATCCATCTTGCCTTAACAGCACCCCATGCTGAGAGGGAAAACAGAAAGGGTATCCTGCCTTCTCATGGGTGGGCGGCACAAGGGGTGGCCGAGCAGCAAGTGGATTGGTGCGCTGGACCAGCGGCGAAGTAGGGATCACCTGCAAAGTATGACAACAATTCATGACGCAGAGGAGCCTCCTTGACTGACTAGAATCAGAGAGGTTGCCGTGTTTGTTGCGTCTGCAAACCCAGACTAAGAGTCCTGTGGCACCTTAAAGACTGACAGAAGTATTGAAGCATAAGCTTTCGTGGGCTAGTACCCACC
>ML677361.1:3724287-3901974 GCA_007922305.1 Dermatemys mawii
GCACGAAGTGGGTACTAGCCCACGAAAGCTTATGCTTCAATACTTTTGTCAGTCTTTAAGGTGCCACAGGACTCTTTGTTGCTTGATTGACTGGGGATTATGGAGGCTGAAGCTATACTGCACTGGCTTGTGTGTATGATGGTCGCTACCTATAATGGATGGAATCGGGCCTAGTCAGGTATTGAGTCTTCCTATGCTTTTCTAGCCGTATTCTCCCTGGGTTTAGGGAGCAGGACATATAGAGCAGCTATTTAGTGCCTCTGCACTACACCCCAAACGCCACAGAATCCCAGCTAAGCAGTGTCCAAATGGGGTGGGGGAGGGTGGTTCAGGGGCATGTGGAATCACTGTTCAGCCTCTTCTTCTGGTTCTCGGGCTTTTCCACATTTTTCTCCCCTCAGTGCCACACTGTGGAGGGGAGTACCAAGCCCTAAACTAATGGACTTGACTCCTTCAGGTCAATGGAGAGAAACAAAGGTCATGGTATATTCCTAATGCCACATATAAGTGGCCAGCAAATGGACACAGGAGCTGGATCGGTACATATATGGGTACCTCACACTGCTATAAAGGGATAAATCTGATAGCAAACCAGCCATTGGCAGTGCTAGACTCATTTTCTGAAGAGCAGCCCAGTACCAGCCTTCACCCAAAGAGCCACCAGGCCAGGAAGCGCTGGACTCAGACTTGTAATTGCTCTGTTCAACGAAGAGCACAAGGAAAAGCATGCCTGCATCAGTGGGAAGAATGGATCTTCATCAGTCTGACAGCCAACAGAAGATAGTGCCTTGGCAGGAGAAGACGCTACCACTGTCTCAGTCAGCATGGCAGGAGGAATCTTGGCTTGGGGAGAATGGAGGAATCTATGATCTTCAGAGGGAGGAGTGCCCACCACAGAGAGTTCCTGGTAGTCATCAGAAGAAGTCTCCCACTGGAACAGAGGCTGGGGAGGCAAGCCAAAGTAGCAGGAGACTGGACTAGGAGCAGCAGCAGAGGGTACATAGGAAGGTTGTGGTGGGAATGAAGGAGGAGGTGGAGGGAGTGGAGAGGGAACAGGGTGAGAAGAGGAAGCAGCTTTGGCAGGGAAAATCTTGGCAGCTTCTTTGGGATGCTGGAGTGGGGGAGAAGCTGGCACAGAGACTGTTCTTCTCATGGGCAGGGGGGATTCTGGAGGAATTATAATCTAGAAAGAAAGGAGGGAGAAAGGTGAACAAATCTGAAGACGAACTGAGAAGCACTTCCTTCAACAGAAGGTCAGGCAGCATGAAATAGATGGTAACACGATACTCACTACCTAGCACGTCTCGACTTTCCTTTCACATCAGAACACAGAGTGCAAGCCGGCCAGTCTCAATATAGCCAACCAGAAATACAGGCCATGGTTCCATTTTCAATAGACCTTCTTTGAGGACGTGCCAGAGTCTCAAGGAGAGGGCACCTAGCACCACCTACCTACCTATGAGCACTTCAGAGCAGGGTCCTTATCTTACATCTAAAAACATCATATACCATGATGTTGCCATGTAAAGAAAGACAGTATGCTACTGACTGACTTCCCCACTGTGGCATGAAAATAAACCTCACTTCAAAGCCTGACCTTAGACACCAATAGACTTCGTATCCGATAACACTGCCCTCCCAAGAGATTGCTTACTCCAATTCCTACAGAGCTGGGATTTGGATTTCCTAATTGATCTGAAAAGGCAACAGTGCTAGGACAGAGCAGTCAGATTCCAAAGCTATCCCAGGACTCTCAAGAGACTTGTCACTCCCATCTCCTTCTACATCTCCATTAGAGACCTTCTGAGCAGAGGGACACAGGGGAATATCCTAGTACAATGCTCTCTACCTTCTGTACTTGCTGTCCACCATCCTGCTGCTTCTTTTGTGGCCTGGCAGTGATAATGATCCCCTCAGTCAGCCAGTCTTCCTGGCTTTTACATTCCTCCTCTTCCTGTTTGCTGATGCCCAATCTGTCTTGCAGCTCTTCAATCAAGCGATCCTGGGACACAGTCTTATGAAATATGACTGGCCCTACCTTCCGTCTCGGTGAGTGCTCACGATACACTGGGTGCACGTTTACGGTCTCTTTTGTCCTCTCAATTACAGATTTTATCTGAATGACAAGGTGACAGTTTCAGCATGAAAAGAGCAAGTCAACAGCAAGCCCCAAGACGCAGCAGCACAAACCCAAACTATTAGTGACAACTGTGAGCAGGAAGAGCGATGGTATTTACTGCACAATGCCAAAGTTCCTCTTGGCATAGCTCAGAGCAGTGACTCAATGCAAGGAAAATCCCATCCAGGCCAGTCATAGCAGCCAAAAAGAACTCCGGCAACAAAATGGAGAGAGATTACCCACCACAAAGCCATGATTTTAGGTACAAGGCCACAGTTCAACAAGATCACCCCGTTAGGTGTTATGGTTTCCCAAATAACATAGTGATCCACATCAGCCTCTTTTCACCCCTCCCCGCCACAGTTCTGGGGGAAATAAAATTCCCCAGCATAGAGGATTCTGGGATGCACACAGCATTTCTAGTGCTGGAAGGACCCTAAGAGCTCCAGTGTCAATACCTTAACAGGCTCAGATCTAAGCCAGGAGGGAAGAGGAGTTGTCATCCCAAGTCTGGACAGTCATTAGCAAACCCTTCCATCACTGTGGAACAGCACTTTGCTCTTCAGAGACCTCTATGGATCATGCACTTGCCCCATTTTAGCTATGAGACAGCCTGCAGATGATGGATGCTATTCATGGTCTATGCTGCAAAGCAGCCAATGACTGATCTACATGCAAAAGGTACCTCATAGCTGCTGCTAGAGTAGAGGGTCTCAGACCTTGTGCCATGCAGCTGTCATTACAGTGACTCCCAGCACTCCAGAACAGCATGCTGTTAGTCTGTAGTAAGCCATCAGACTGCTCCGGAAGACCCAAATATGCACTCACACCATGCACCGGCGGCTAGCTAGAACCTGCCCACTCCTGCATTCACTCAATGCGTGCCTGGCCTGATGCAGAAATCTTCTCAATGGGTGTCTTGAAGATAGACACCAGATCCAATTCATCCTTCCAAACATTTTCAGTGGTTTCTGGAGTGACTGTTGAGCTTCTGATTTGCTCTCTTTCCTGGTCTTCTCCTGGCTTGCTCTTCCTAGGGCCACCTTTCCTAGGAGTTCTCTCTCTGCTCTGCCTCTTTTCAGCCATATCAGGAGAGTCATCTGTCTTGCTTTCATGCTCAATTTCAGCATCCTGCTTCTGTCCTTGTTCTGCTCCAAGACCCAACTGACCTTTAGTATCTGGGAAGACATCCCACCGGTCCACAGCCACAATATCAGGTTCACACACTGACTGCAAGCCATGGTCATTCTCAGAATATAACTCTGGTATAAGCTCAGATAGCTCCAGAGCCCACAACTGATCTAAAGCTGCTTCCATTTTTCCATCCTTCTGGGAAAGAAAGGCTGAATTATCCCTGAAAATGGCCTGCGGTGCCGATTCCTTGGGTGTCTGCATCTTCACCTGGCTGGTTATTCTACGGCTAGAAACAGGAACAGTTGTGAGCTTAGTCTCATTTCTATGCTCCTCCTTTTCAGTGGCTTTTGCCTCATCAAGCCCCTGACTCTGGGCTTCTGCATTAGAAAGAATCGACAGAGATTCCATCTTGGAGGATATCATGGATAACGTCTCTCTAGGAGAATCTGACTTTGAGCTCAGTTGGGCTGAGCAAAAAGAAAGCCCACGATCTACAGAAGGAGCAGAAATAGCCAAGTCCTCTGGAAGTGACTGATCCATCCGAGCCACAGAGGGGCGCTGTGGAGTGGTGGCAGAATGTCCTGGAATAGCTGTAACTGCAGCCCAGCTGCCTTCTTCTTCAATATGAAGGACTTCCAAGGAGGCAGGTGGCAGCAGGGCTGCTAGGTCCCTGCTGTGGCCTGTCCCATGGTGCTTGGACTGGGGCAGCAGAACTTTACCGGGAAGAGTGTCGATTGAGTCTGGATTTGTTCGGCTGGAAAGTAGCTCCAGGGAGGGTTCAGAAATCAGTGACATAGTGGAAATAGCCTGTAAAAACGAGACAGAAAAAAGAGGAACAGAGAGGGGAAAGAGATAGAGACAGACGTGAGGAAAGGAAAAGAACAAGACACAGCATGGCAGAACAATCAAAGCCTGCAAACCGTGGAGCTGTCCTGACATAAAGCCAGCAAGGTAGCCAGGATGGACAAGTGGGAAGTCAGAATGTGGAATGTGAACACACAGCTGGGCCCCCTCTCAAAGAAGGGTGCTGGGAATGAGGAACAATCATGCAGCCATTGAATACTTTTTCTTAGGCTCCACAAAGCCGCAGAAATTCTCTCTCCTGTAAATGGGGCTGGTGCATCTGCCCAAAGGCTCCGCCCATTAGACCAGGAGTGCCTAGACCAAGACTGAGAGTCACATTAGCAACTTACTCTTAGTCAGACACTCTCATTAATGGGCATAGAAATTTACATGCTTTTTGAAGTAAACCAAGCCATAATATTTGCCTTACCTTAGACACTAGCCTCAGGGCATTCAGCCAGAGGACTATATGACTTGGGCTCTGGCCTGCTCAAATCACAAGGCTCTCCTCCGGATCGAATACATGATAAATCAGAGGGAAGCATTCTAGGACTTCACAGGCTGTCCTTCGGGAGCCCTGCACTCACTCTCTTCTTCCGCACTCATCCCACTTTTCTTGCCCCTTTTATATTCGGGTGAATTATAAATTTTGTTCCAAAATATGATCGGAAATGGTCAGAGGAGGGTACTCTGTTTTTAGTTCCTCATTGCTTATATTTTAAACCTGACAGATCATGGCTCAGATCCTGTCCACTATGTCAGCTCCTATGTGTCAAACAGGAATTCTTTCCATTTGCTTAATGGAGCATGGCTTTTATGCACTCTCAAACCAGCCACTGCGGCCTATTAAGTCTGCCACTGCACCCAATGACTCCTGATTTGGGGAATTTATCCATGTAAAAGGATTGTTTATTTAAATAAAATTTATAGCCCATTTCCTTACAGAGCTAGCCTATAGCTATTTTTTGGGGGGGGGGGGGCACGGGGGGAGAGGAAGACAATCACAGCTGAGATCACCTGGTCTGCCACAGATAATAAAAGGATTTCTCATTCTCCCTCTTACAGCTACATTTGGGCAGCTAGTGAGGCCTCTTACCACAAGAGGGACAGCTTAGTAGAGCACTTAGCATGGCAGTGGCAGCAAGGGAGTCTGTGTTCTAACCCTGGCTCTGACACCAACTCTCTCTGGAGTTTAGTTTCCCTTTTTTAAGACTGGGATAATGGCTGGAATTTTCAAAGATGCCTAAGGGAGTTGGGTGGTTTAACCCCCACGGGCTCCTTTAAAAATCCCGGCCAACACAATTTACTTACCTCATTGGGTTGTTGTCATGATTAAAGTGCTAGAATTCACTTGGATGCAGGCAAAACCTTCCAGCAGATGGAAACCACACTTCCTTCCAGAAAACATTTAAACATCTGAGCAGCTTAGGTGACTGGAGTGCTGTGATGTCAGACTGCTGAGCTAAGCAGGATTGGGCTTGGGAAGCATCTCAGTGGGAGACCTCTCTATGAAAACCCAAAGGGCAGCAGAAAGCGATGCTAGTGGCTCATTACAGGGCATGCTTTCCTCTGAACTATAGCTTGTAAGCACAGAGGGACTCTGGGAATAAAGGTGCTAAATTAAACTGTATTATTAGAAAACTGCCTGTATGTTTACACTATTTGGTCTCTGTTACATACCAACTGCCCTCTGAAGCGTAGACGTTATGGTTTAGGCGTTTCTATTTTTATCTCAGTTTGGGATAAAGTTTTCAAGCTTTTTAAAATCCAGTCATTTTCAAGGTAAGGCAGCTTATTTTGCTCTAAAAATGATTTTTCCCAATATGTTAAAAATATTAAAACAAAATGAGAGCAGCAATTAACGTATAAAGAGCTGCACTACAATAGGAGGCTGATTAATGCAAACACCAAGTCACATAGCAAGGCGGAATCACATGTACAGATATGCAAAAGATGCAAAACTTGTGCATTCAGTAACCTCAGTGCCAGCTGACTGATAAGCAGTACAACACAATCAAATGGATTCTGTAAGTGAATAGAATGAGCAACTCATTAAAGTTAATGCATCAGCCTGCAATAGCTCCTTTTACTCTATGGCTTGAGAAAAACAGAACTAAGAGCAAACAAAAAGCCCACACCACCCACCCACCCGCACGCTGTAATTTCTGTCTGGACTTTGTCCTCCTGGCTTTAATCAATCTTCTTTCTTAGCATGTTTGCCTTATTCCTCTCTGCCTCTCTCATATATGCACTGGACTGGCACTCAGAAGTAAGGACAGCCTTTCATCTCTCACAGTCACAAAGTACACTGTGAAACAGAAAGGACTTAGAGGGAAGTGTGAAACCACTGGGAGGTGGGAGAAAAGGGAAAGTAACTGCTGGAAGCACGTGGTGTTGTCAGAGGAGGTTGACAAGAAATAGACAAGATGCCAAGAGATGAGGTTTATGAACAAACTGATAAATTAAACAATAAAGTCCCCAGGACCAGATAATACTCACCTGAAAACTCTGAAGGAACTCAAATATGAAATGGCAGAACTACTAACTGCAGTATATAATCTACTGTTTAAATCAGCCACTGGTGAATAGCTAATGTGACACCGATTTTTTTAAAAAAGGATCTAGGGTGATTCTGCCTATTAACCAGCTGAGAAGCCTAACTTCAGTGACAGGCAAATTGTTTGAAACTAGTAAAAAAAAAACAGAATAATTAGGCACATAGATGAACACAGTATATCGGGGAAGAGTCAACATGGCTTTTGTAAAGGGAAATCATGCCTCACCAATCTATTAGAATTCTTTGAGGGGGTCAAACAAACATGTGGAAAAGGGTGATCCAGCGGATACAGTGCACTTTGACTTCCAGAAAGTCTTTGAGAAGGTTCCTCATCAAATGCTCTTAAGTAAAATAAGGAGTCCTAGGATAAGAGGGAAGGTCCTCTCATGGATCAGTCACTGGTTAAAAGACAGGAAACAAAGGGTAGGAATAAAATGATCAATTTTCACATTGGAGAGACGTAAACAGCAGGGTCTCCCAGGGATCTGTATTGGAACCAGTGCTTTTCAACATATTCATAAATGGATATGGAAAAAATGAGGTGGCAAAGTTTGCAGATGATATAAAAATTGCTCAAGGTAGTTAAGTCCAAAGCAGACTACAAAGAGTTACAAAGGGATATCACAAAACTGGGTGATGGGGCAACAAAATGAAAGATGAAATTCAATGTCAATAAATGCAAAGTAATGCACATTAGAAAACATAATCCCAACTATACAGACAAAATGATGGGGTCTAAATTAGCTGTTACCACTCAAGAAAGAGATCCTGGAGTCATCATGGATATTTCTCTGAAAACATCTGCTCAATATGCAGCAGAAGTCAAAAAAGCTAACAGAATGTTAGGCACCATTAGGAAAGGGATAGATAATAAGACAGAAAAATATAATAAAGCAATGGTAGACCCACATCTTGAACACTGCATGCAGTTCTGGTCACTTCATCTCAAAAAAAGAGATATAAGAATTGGAAAAAGTACAGAGAAGGACAACAAAAATGACTAGGGGTATGGAACAGCTTCCATATGAAGAGAGATAAAAAAAAAAGAGTGGGACAAGTCAGTTTGGAAAAGAAACAACTAACAGATATGATAGAGGTCTATAAAATGATGAATGGTGTGGAAAGTGAATAAGACAGTGTTCTTTACCCTTTTACATAGCACACGAACCAGGTACCTCCCAATTAAATCAACAGTAGGCATATTTAAAACACACATAAAGAAGTACTTCTTCACTCAGCACAGTCAACCTGTGGAACTTGTTGCCAGGGAATGTTGTGAAAACCAAAAGCATAACTGGGCTCAAAACAAAATTAGATAAGTTCATGGAGGATAGATCCATCAATGGCTATTAGCCAAAATGGTCAGGCACACAACTCCATGCTCTAAGTGTGTTTAAACTTCTGACTGCTAGGAGTTGGGAGTGGATGACAGTGGATGGATCACTCAATAAATTGCCATGTTCTGTTCACTATCTCTGAAGCATTTGGCACCAGCCACCGTAGGAAGACAGGATACCAGACTAGATGAACCATTGGTCTAACCCAGTATGGCCATGCTCATAATGGAAGTAAAGGGAAATAGATATGGAGAGGTTTATGCATTCTCGACACCACTGGAGTAGCTGTAAGTTTCAGATACACAATTAGGCATGTCAGCATCTCACAGAAATGTAATTTCATACAGTAATTCCTCACTTAACGTTGTCCCAAGTCATACTGTTGTGTTGTTATGTCACTGATCTATTAGGGAACATGCTCATTTAAAGCTGTGGGATACTCCCTTATAATGTTGTGTGGCAGCTGCCTCCTTTCCCACAGCTTGCAGGAAGAGCAGCCTACTGGAGTTAGCTGGTGACAGCATGGAACCAGGGTGGGCCAGCAGCCTCCCTGATCAGCTCTCCTAAGCTCCCTGCATGGCAGCAGCCCCGCAGGCTATCAATTGTCAGGCAATTCAGGTGTCCCTCCTCCTACTGCCATGTGCTGCTCCTGCCCTCTGCCTTGGAGCTGCTCCCTGGAGCTTCCTGTTTGCTATGCAGGGGGGTGGGAAAGGTGGGTGCTGATGTCAGGGTGTTCTCCTCCCCTCATTCCTCTACCCCATCACCATATGGAGGGGCGGGCGAAGGACAGGGCTCAGGATGGAGGGAGCTGGCTGGCAGCAGCAGCTGTCTCAACTTGATGATCTACTTAAAAAGTTAAATGTATTTAGAGTGGGGTCAGAGTACTTAAAGGGGCAACATGTGTCTCGCACACGCACCTCTCACACACACACACAGGGTGTGTGCATACCTCTCACACACACATTGTGTGTGAGAGAGAGAGAGAGAGAGAAACACACACACCAACTTATAGTGTGTGTGTCTGTCTCTCTCACACATGCCCCCACCAGCCCCCCTAGCACTTTGCAAAGTGGAGGGAGTGGTGCGCTCCAGGGGGATAGCGTGGGTTCATCATCACGTTCAGTTTCCACAGGGAACGTTTGCAGCCACTCCCATGCATCTACTGTGTCTTCTCCCTCCATGCGTGCTGCCTTGTAGAGCGTGGGACTACATTAAACAGTAGTGTGTTAACAATTGATGGCTCAGCTGAGTGCTTGTTCATCATTTAACAGCAAG
This sequence comes from Dermatemys mawii, assembly GCA_007922305.1. Taxonomy (NCBI): domain Eukaryota; kingdom Metazoa; phylum Chordata; order Testudines; family Dermatemydidae; genus Dermatemys; species Dermatemys mawii. The sequence continues at coordinate 3,733,553 of ML677361.1, forward strand.
ACATTCCCATTTAAAACTTATACCGTGTGTGTGTGTGTGTGTGTATATATATATAGTTTTTTTCTGGTGTAAAAACAATTTCCACCCGTTACATTAATTCTGATGGGGAGATTGGATTCACTTAACATCGTTTCACTCAAAGTAACATTTTTCAGGAACAGAACTGCAATGTTAAGCGAGGAGTTACGTTACTGTATTTATGAAACCAAAATTATTTTAAAAACCAACAACCTGTCCCTAACCCTTGCTATCAGGAGTAACTTCAGAAACCCAAATGCATGGCCCAAATTTTCTGGTTTGCTCCTTGAGCTCAGCCACCAATACAGCTAGGAAATAAGCATGGGGGACAAGAGTATTCAGAGACTAATGGTCCTGCCAAACACTACTCATCCTGCCAGGCAGCTTTTACTAATGCTCTCATATTTAGTCTCTCAGACTTTCCAATGACTGTAAGGGCTTGTCTTCACTACAGCGGGGAGGGATCAATCTTATGGCAATCGATTTATCGTGTCTCGTCAAGACATGAGAAATCAATCGCCAGCGCTGCCCCCGTCGACTCCATAACTCCAGCTTGACCACAGGCATAAGCTGGACTCGACAGGGGAGCGCACTGCCGAATGCCGCCGCCGTGAGGACGGCAGGTAAGTTGGCTGCAGATAAGCAGACTTCAGCTACGTGATTCACATAGCTGAAGTTGCGTATCTGCAGTCAATCCCCGCCCCTAGTGAAGACCAGGCCTAAGACAGTCAAGCCCCCAAGCTTACAGACTCCTGATTCCAAGTGCCTCTTCTGTAAAAGACACAGAAAAGCCTGGAAAGCTGAAGTCCTTAGGTTGCATGAGGATGTTTCTCAGTCATCAAAAGTTCACTTGTGTATACCTGCCCTTAGTTGAAGCAGCCACAATAAGATTTTGACTGATAAACACTGACAATAATGTCAAGAATATATGGCTGCTGAATCAGTTATCCTGCAGCTTCTACGGCACCTGTCTCTGGCATGAATAATTTACTTGGGGCTATCAAAGAAGGAATTCTTTTCTACGCTAACTGCACCATTGAATAAACTGTCAATTTTCAACATGCAAAAGGTTAATAGGGCTCTGGACTAGGAATGTTATTAATATATTATTCATGTGAGAACAAAAGATGAACAGCCAGGTAACAAAATTTGCAGGTGATGCAAAATTAAGTTATTCAAAACTAGAGAAGACTACAAATTGGTGTTGCTGGGCAACATAGGTGCAGTTAGTCATTATATCAATGAAGTATTTGTTCCTGAATCTGGACAAAAAAATGGGCACACCACCAGCTGGGATTTCCCCTCATGATGTTGCCAGAGATAGGCATTGCCTTGATCCTGTGTTTGCATGGGGAAATATACCTTCGAATGCTACCTAAGCACTTGGTATGACACACAGCTGCAGTTATATCAGAAAATCCTCCCTGCTTCTAAAAGACTTCTGAACATTATGAGATCTGCACTTTGCACCAGTATATCCTATCTATTGCTCACCACTTCAGAAGATTTGCCTAGTCCTTTGAATGCTACACAAGGGCAAACCCTGACAGATCTAAAGAGCAGTAACCTTAGTTTACAAGTCTCTGCATTAGCCATGCCAGATATAAGACTTCATCACACCAATCACACCTGCAGCAGCACTAATACACCGCCAAGAATTGACTGGTACAAGGAGTAAAGGTTGCAGTGGGTGATCTGAGGAGAGGAGGTGGTCAGTAGAAATGGATGACAGACAAGTGAGTGGAGAACACAAGATCAAAAGTTATTACGATTGGGCACCTTGAAGTCAGAGAGAGATGCCATCAGCTCATCCAGTTCTCGTGTGGCTGAAGAAGCAGATATGCGAGTCTGCTGCTGGCTGGAGGTGACCCGCTGGGGGCTGCTCACCTCGCCCTGGTTCACAGTGATGGCAGGGCTGATAAAAAAAACAAAACCAAACCACACACATTACTTTTGAATGTGGTGGTGAAAAATCCCAGGCTGATAGCCTCAGCTCTTGGGATTCTCCTTATTCCCAGGACAGGTACAGCAAGGAAAGCAGCATAGCCAGATTCCCCACACTTTGACCCCAAATACGCCTAAACATGCCTTCCAGGAGATCAGCTTTTGTGGCACTTCCAACCCTTTGCTCTTTCTATGAGACTGCCAAAGATGCCGATTAGTATAGTTGTGGTAGTTTGTGATATGGGCAAGCATCCATTAGGAACTGGACTGAGACCCACCCAATTTATTTTGTAATTGGCGACAATTTTCAGTCAGCATAACTGAGTTCAAAACAGAATTCAATAAGTTCATGGAGGATACGTCCATCTGGACTTGAACATGTACCCCCAAATGGTAAAATATCCCATTAAACAATTGTTTGTTTTTCCAACATCAGCAGCTTCTGACTGAATGGCAGTTGCACTAAATCTGAGCCCAAAAAAGCAGCACACATGGCCACAATCTCCAACTTCTTCCTTGACCTCCCCCAGTTTGGAAAGAGCAAATCCCCTTATTACCAAGAAAACAGGAGGCCATCTTCTCAGCTAGTACTACACTCTACTAGCTGCTATCATTAAACTGTGGCGCGTCACTAACCCATCTCTGCCCTATCTCTGCCCCAACGCCCCCTGCATCCAAGGGAACAGTAGCTGGGTCAGTACTCACACTGGACTTGGCACAGAGCTCTCCAGTTCATCCAAAAGGCTCTCCACACTGGGACGCACATCCTCAATCCCACGGCCTCCGTTCCGCTTTGGCTTCTCTTTTGTAGGGGGTGCTGCCTTCACCCCCAAAGAGCTAGCGCTCTCTGGGACAACATAGTGAGGTCCAGTCCCACTGGGCAGGGAGGGGCTCCTGCTGGCTTCATCTTATAGGAAAAGAAACAGAGTCAATAGACTCTCGTTTATCATGCAAAGAGAGGCAGGTACAACATGGGGAGGGCAAAAAGGAGGATGAACTTGGCAGGGGAGAAAGAATTACAGAGGAATTTATACAAGGAGTGAGGTGTGAGATCCAGGCATCAACATACCTAGCACAGACACATAGTTCACCATTTCTTACCTGTTGGGAAGCCACTAGAGGGATTGTGCTGAACAGCATTCAGTTCCAGGAGTAGTCGGTCCAGTTCTGACAGGTTGCTGCCCAATGAAGAGCTCATCATGGTGGGAGATGGTTCTGCAGACTTTTGCTTGTTGGGAAAACTGGGTTGAGAGGGAAAAGAGGAGTGTAAAACTGGAGTATCACCCCTCCCCCCCCCTTTCGTGTGAAAGATAAAGCAGAGTGGGGTCTGAGGAAAGTTTTGTAACAAGAGCCCCCTAGCACCTTGTCAGGAACCCAAGACACATGTAATGTACACACTACAAATAAAATAAATAAATACACTCAGCATAGTATCAGCTGGTGCTCCTTGTTGGAGCACACTAGCAACAAAGTAGTTGATCATCTGTGTCCTCACTCTGCAATAGCAGCCATGAACAAAGTCTCAGATTTCCATGACTGCATGTAGCACCGGGTTAACAGACTGCAGATCAGAGATATGCAGATGAGAAGCAGAACCATTAGCAAACATAGAAGAAGGTCATTTATTTCCACTGGCATCACAAAAGCAAGAAAAATTCCCTTCTAGAGGAAAAAGTGAAGCAGGGCTGGTTTAGAGGAAGGGAAGGCAACTGAAGTATATGCCCCACCCAGCACTCTGCAGTCTAGCCTCCCTAACTACTAAGTGATAAAACAGCATATAGCAAAGTACATGGTGACAGAAACCCAACAGCAATGCATGAGGTCTCTCTTTAAGCCCCAATAAACTGCCAGACAGTCATTTATCTTCTAGGGTGCTACTCCACTTAAACAATTTTTAATGACCATCATAACCCCTCATTTAATGTTATTTTATCATACAACTGTGTGTGAGGTTTGTTTTAGATATTACTCGTCTCATAGACTTTAAAGTCAGAAGGGACCATTATGATCATCTAGCCTGATCTCCTGCACAACGCAGGCCACAGAATCTCATAGACTCACTCCTGCAATAAACCTCTCACCTATGTCTGTGCTATTAAAGTCCACAAATCATGGTTTAAAGACTTCAAGGTGCAGAGAATCCTTTAGCAAGTGACCCATGCCCCACACTGCAAAGGAAGGCAAAAAAAAACCCCAGGGCCTCTGCCAGTCTGCCCTGAAGGAAAATTCCTTCCCAACCCCAAATATGGCAATCAGCTAAATCCGGATCGTGTGGGGAAGACTCACCAGCCAGATACCCAGGAAAGAATTCTCTCTCTCTCAGGAATATTCCCCACTCCCCATTTTCATACCAATACTTAGCACTTGTAATGCTTTACATCTTCAGAGTGCTGTAGACATTAATCTTTGCCCACACTCTGGGAGGGAAATAAATTTACCCTAGTTTTTCAGACAGGAAAAACTGAGACACAGAGAAAAGTGATTTCTTTGATGTTGCAAAACAAATTAGTTTCCAATCTGGATTAGAAATCAAGACTTACTGGCTGCCAGTCCTGTGACCGACAATCTCACCAGCTCTTTCTCCCGCTGCCACATCAGAATGTTATTGTTACAGGTTTTAGGACTCCACAAAGCCTACAGTACAAATGACAACCCTGGAGTTCTATAATACAACCAGCAGCTATCCCCATCTTGACTCTGAAGGTGAAGCCCACCGATGACATAGCCCCAATATGCAATGTGTCATCTTGATCCATGCAGCCAGGCTGCAGCTCTTGCTGGGGACTTGCCAACCATGCCCTGAGATTAACAAACAAGGGAAGCTGCAAACTGCTCCATTTTGTGCCATTTGCACACAGTCCTCATACCCCTGGCAACTGCCATTACTGCCCGACTTGGGCAAAGTCTGGGCATCCATGTATGGGTATGTCTGCACTGCAACACAGGCCAGGATTGGTAGAACGGATCCTGGGTTTGTTAACCTAGGGCTTCAGCATCTACACTTCAGGATTTGTAACCTCAGGTTAGGAATTGTTGAACCCTGGGTGTCAATCTGGGGCTCCACTGTCTACACTGCATTACACAGGCCAGAGTCCAGCCACCCATATCCCAGACTTCCTAGCACCTTCCCAAAATGTAGCCACTCTAGCCTTTTGTTCATGAGGCAGTATGGGAAAACTCGACTATCCACCAAAAAAAAATAAATAAATAAATAAAAAAAAATTAGCCATAGGACTGTGGGATACTTTTGGCAGACTGCCAGAGTACGAGTCCAGTGGGGCTGCATCAACACTGCAAACCAACAGGGATTGAACCCTGGGTCCCAGCTTGACTCAGGTTTGGACCTTTCAGCCCCATAGGGCCCTGAGACCTTGGGTTTAGTGCAATTTGTGTGTAATTGGAAGGGGATTAGAGCTGAGCCCGAGTCTGAACCCTGGGTTTGCATTGCTTACCCTTAGGGTACCTCTACACTGCAACAAAACACCCGCAGCTGGCCCATGTCAGCAGACTTGGGCTTGCATGGCTATAAATCTAGTGCAGAGGTTCAGGCTCAGGCTTAGGCTTAAGCCCGGCCCCTGGGACCGGGCCCCTGGGACCCCAGGGTCCCGGCCCGAGCATCTACACTGCAATTTTTTTGATAGCCCCGCAGCCCAAGGCCCAAAAACCCCAGTCAGCTGACACAGGACAGCTGCAGGCATTTCATTCCAGCATAGATCTACCTTTAATGGCTTTAGCCAGAATGAGGACTGTCAGGCTGGTGTTGAACTAATTCAAGAACCAGCTTTCATTGTGATCAGCAGAAAGAACTGACGTGGTTAGAACTTGCCATGGATCAGGAAAAAGTCACAGCTGCAGCAACTTAAAAATACCAGAAAACAGGTGGACTGCACAGTTTGGGGAGGCTGCTGGAAGCAGCTCTCAGGGTCCTAGAGTTGCAGGAGGAGTTATATTAACTTGAGAAAGAAAGAAGCAGCAGCAGAAATTGGAACACTGAAAAAGCTCTCTCACTGTTCTTGCTACCTTTCCACAGCCTCCTAATACGTGCGAGGAGGCAGTATTTGTGGCCATAAAGTTGTACTAAATAGTTCAGACCTTTCCGAGCAGAGAGATTTATAAATTTGCCATGAGGAGTCAGATTGTTCCTTCATTCAAGGTCATTTTATAAGTCAAATCACTTCACATCCAGCCAGTTCACAGGAAACTGAATCATTTCTGTTGGTCATTCCCTGGACCCAGCTTCCATCTCCCCTCTAACACCTAGGATGCTTAACATGGACTGCAGGAGACCGTCCTTCGCATTTTTATGGAGCTGTTCATCCCTAGAGCTCAGAGCAGGCTCAGGTTTACCGTACAGTAACTCCTCACTTAATGTTTCGTTGTTATGTTGCTGATCTATTAGGGAACAGGCTTGTCGTTTAAAGTTGTGCAATGCTTCCTTATAGTTGTTTGGCAGCTGAGTGCTTTGTCCACTGCTTGCAGGATTCCCTGGAAGAGCAAGCCCCTCCCTGTGGGGATTAAAAACAGGGGGGGCAGCACCCCCTCCCCATCAGCTCCCCTAAATTCCCTGTAAGGTAGGCAGTTCTGCCCCCTGCCTTGGAGTTGCTCCCAGGACCTTCCTGGGGCACAGGGCTGGAGGGGTGGGAGAGGAATGCTGATGTCAGGATGTCCCCCTCTCCCTGCCCCCCAGCTCCGTACCCCGTCTCCACAAGGCAGAGGAGGGGGACAGAGCTCCAGGACAGAAGGGAGGAAGCTTGCTGGAAGCCGATGCTTCGTGTCTGAACTACTTAAAAAGGCAGCCTACTTGAAGTGGGGCCAGAAGGGGCAACACACGTGTCTCTCACTCAGCACGAACCGCCCAGCACTTTGGAAAGTCAGCACTGGTGCAGCCATGCACGTGCTGTCAGGCCGAGGGAGTGGTGCACTCTAGCTGGACAGCGTGGCTTCATCATCATGTTCAGTTTTTGCAGGGAAGTGTTAATTTTTATGGGGAAATTGGATTCGCCTAACATTGCTTCGCATAAAGTCGCATTTTTCAGGAACATAACTACAACGTTAAGTGAGTTACTGTACAATTGGGGAAACAAACACTGCAAGGTTAAGTGACTTACCTAAGATCAGACAGCAAATCACAGGCAGAGTTTGAAACAGAAGACATTTTTTCCGATTCCCTAGTGCCCTATTCACTGGATCATGTTGCCTCCTATCCTGTCTAAGGAGGGATTAAACAACCTTTCCCATCCCAAAGTCATTTCCACAAATTTCCCTATCCTACTGCACTTGAAACAAGCCTAAATTAACAATGACTTCCACGAAAAAGGAGAAGTTCTCAGAACTCTACAGCCCTGAGCAGTAAAACCAAAACAGGTTGGGTGGGGTCAGTATCGATCCCACCTCCTATAACTGGAAGCAGAGTCACAGCGCTTACAGGTCCCAGCACCCCGACCATGCTTCAGGCTTCTCAGCTCCCTAGGAGGGGCAGGATACCTGTAGACGTGCTCCTCTTCGCTGGCACGTGAGGAAGGAGAGCAGGCACTCTCTCGGGGAACAGAGGCAGTGGAGCTTTTGGCACTGGAGCTGTACACAGGAGACTGGGACCGAGGCTGAGGAAATGAGATTTGTATTGGAGACTCAGAACATTGAACAAATGTGCACACTTCAGTGAAGTTAACAGGACAAAGCCTGACAACAAACAGCTACAGATTAGCCTCAGCCCCTATTGCACAAGCCAGCCCAGCAACATATCTCATGCTCTCTCTAGCTCACCCACGAATTTTGCATCTGAGTTGGAAACCTCCCAGACTCTTTTCTACAGGCTGAAGGTGGATGATTAAATACTAGTCTTCTGTACTGTGGTTTTCACTGGAACACTGATGACGGGTTTTCAACTGGTATTTTAATCACTAAACCAAACAGAAGTGGGTGCCTAGGCTCTCCCTTCCCCCAGTCACTCCATCTTGTTGGGAAACTTCCCCTATTTCCCTACCACATGCCAGCCTGTTGAATACCCAAACTGCTCCTTACTCCCCACAAACCTCTTCCCCCCTCCTCACCTCATCTCCTGCATCCTAGATATGCGCCACATCGGATCAAAAGACATGCACAGACCCCTTCGCTTCTCCCCAGCATTGCACACTTACTTGCTGGTGGATGTATCGGGAGACACTGGGTTGCCACTGGTCTAAAGGGTCAATCACAGTCCCATTCAAGGCTTCGCTGGAAGGAGGGGGTGGCACAGGTGGGGGCACAGGGATCTCCTGGTATGTATGGTTTCCAGTTGGATAGGAATAGGGTGTTTCCTCCGACAGGAACACTGGCCTTTTGGAGATGTGAGAGGTGGTAGACTCCAGGTCCGCTAGCAAAGCATCTGCAGAGAAACAACACGAAAGGTCTTTTTGTCTTGGCTAGGCAGACTACCAGTTTATTCCTCTTTTCCTCATTCAGATGGGGTCACATTTACAGGCCTATAGATGATCCGCTAAAGTCCTGCAACACACTACTGGACAGGGAAAGATTCCATTCTCTCCAGCACAGCTCTGCATGGGGCAGTAAAACCTCTGGTATAGAAAGGAAACTTCAAGAGGCACCAAAGCAGCCGGAAGAAACCCCAGTTTGGGATTTTGTGCTAGACTGGGGGACAGCCCAGCAGCAAAGAGCTTTTGGTCTCACTGTGTTTTGCAGTAGAAGAACTCAGAGGGATGTACGTCAGATATTGACACAGACTAATTACAAGCCTCATATCATTAAAACATGCCTGCAAGTGCCACTTTCTCCAGGAAACGAGCTCCCGGGAAGGGATTTTTTTGCAGAATCTCAGAAGCCTGAACCAGCACAAGAGAGACTTAAGTTTCATTCAGTCTATCAGTGCAGCAAGCTAGCATTTGCCTCCCAGAGGAATAAGATTCCTCTTCCTCATCACACAGCAAGCCACACAAACGGTTAACTGGATGGCGCCTGCCAGGTAAATGCAATTTTATCTCCTGAAAACAGTTCTTAACTTGCTGGGTGGAGACTGCTTACAAATTCCTGCAGGGAAGAAAAAAGCTCCTTAAAGCTAGAAACGTACACACTAGCATGTCAGGCAGAGGGAAACACATAACAAGAGGGTAAGACCCTCTCTGGAATCAGAATACTCACTTCAGCCTCTGAGATGGGGGCAAGAAAAAGGGCCCCCACCATTCTGGCTTTCTTCCCTCAAACTTGGCTCCTTGCCCAGTCCAAGCACAGCAAACACCCTTTTCAGTGACTCACAGACAAATCCCAGCTTGCTGGGCCCACCCCAAGGGGCCTCCTGCAATCCCAATGGTGGAAACTCCAGTGAAGCATTGCAGGTCTGTACTGTACTGGCTTTCTAAAGAAAGCCTCACTGGCTGGGCGCCCAGCTTTCCAGAGGAGCAGACTCCAACACACACCTACTTAAGGTTAGAACAGAAGAGAGGAGCTAGTCCACAAAGGACACAGGCATTCTCCATTACCAGAGCATCAAGATGTACTAGGCAGGACAGTTCAGAGAGACAGAACCTTGCCAGAGTCCAGTGAAGTAATGCAGCTTGCGTAGGACTAGGTCCAGAGAGGAGGCTGCTTCTCCAAAATCCCCTTCAACTGCTCTGGATCTCCATCCCCTTCACCATAACTGCAGACCAGTCTTCTCAGCCATTTTCCTCTGTGTGCTACAGCTAGCTTCAGTTCCTTCAGAACTCAGAGGGAAAATCTCTCTCATTGCTAGGCTTCACAGACATCTGAGCTTTCCAAAAAACAGCATAGCTCCCAAGCCCCAGCTGGCATCACACAGTCCTGACAGAAGGCTACCTGGCTGTCTCCTCAAAACCCCTTCGTGAACTGAGCAGCTCATGCAAACCCAACACAATCAATAGCCCGAACAGTATTCCAGGGTCATATGGAGGACAGAAGTTGTTACACTACACAAAGAAGGAAGAGGAGGCTTTCCTGTTCTCCCAAGAGCACCTTCCTCCATGGGCCAAGGTGTTACCATAGAGAAAGACCTTCTAAATCAGAGCCCCCGCCTATGGCAGATCAGAATAGAGGGCCCCAGCTGAGGAAGTATGTTAAATTAATGCCATGACTTTAGTCTCACCAAAAGATACTCCAAGTCATTTAAACTACAGTCATCATATTATGGTGGCCAAAATATCCCAGGAACAGATTCCCCAAGAGCTTTTCACAGCTGGGAAAAGTCAGTCCAGCCTTTTTTAAGCAACAGAACAGAGGGTGGATTCCAGAGCTATACAGACACTTACCTCAGAGGAGCCAAGGAAGTACTGCCGCTGCTCTGACTGTGCAGGTCCAATAACTGTGGTTTTGTGTAGTTTCCTGCACAATCTCTATCAGGGAAGGTGTGGTTCATGCCTCCATGCACTTCTCTGGGTCAATAACTAAAGCAAATCAGATTCCACCAGGAAGTAAGAAAACCACACAAAGTCAAGCCTTCCAAGTCTCCACACCCATAGCACATAAAAAGCTTTGAGTCCTGTGCAAGGCATTCTGGATAAATCTTCCTACCTTCCCATTCTACTGCTCTTCTCCCTTTAAGGAGCAGACACAAGTAACTTTCAGCTCCTCACAAAAAACACCTTCTCAGATCACTTGCCCCTCAAAAGAGAGGCTAAGCAGAGGATACTTCATTTCCTCCTTCTACATAGCACAAAACTAAGCGAAACTAGCTAGATGCACCTGCTTGATCCTGTGTGTCTGTGCAAGTGACAGGGTGGACAAGGAGGGGAAGGGAGAGAGCGGAGATCCAGTGCAGTTGATGTAAAGAAGAAACACAACCTTCCCAGCCGCACTGACAAAAAGAGAGCCGCAGTGCATGGAAAGGAAATATGGACACAACCGCTCTACTCCCTGCTTGTGACAGTTACGTGGCAGACAGTACAGTTTAATGATTAACTTCCCCCACAGTCCTCCCCCTTCCTGACTTGAACAAACACTACAGAGCTGAGGAACAGGAAGCTGAAGGAGGAGGGGAGAAAGACAGACTGGAGGGGGATCACTCACAGTTACTCAGCCAGAGCTTCTGAGCCGGATGGTTGGGGAGGTGGGGGGGAAGTGGTGATGAACTGTGCTTCAGCTTTACAACTGCTTCCAGAGCAGACTAGTTACGTACACCAGAGCAAGATCCACCAAGATCTGTGCACATTAGGTGGCGAGAGGAAGAGACACGTAGGAAGGGAAATAACCATGTGAAGAGCTGAGAAACCCATTTTGAGGCCAACATAAGAATAATGTTCAATTCACTGCACTAACCCTCACTCCCAAAAGGGACACTGGGGCCCAGGTGGTCAGAGCCTGCTGAATTGTACCAGTCTGAGACACTTTCATGTTGTGGAAAAGTGGCCCCAAAAGGTTAGCCCACCAAGGCCTTTATAGACAAGCCCAGTGGTTTTCAAACTTTGGGTTGTGACCCAGTATTGGGTCGTGGAATGTAAGGCTCTGGGTCACGGCTGCTCTGGTCAGCGCCGTTGACAGGGCCATTAAAAGTCCCATTGGTGGTGGTGCCCGGCTAAGACAGGCTAGTCCCTACCTGTTCCGACACCGGGCTGCACCCCGAAGTGGCCAGCAGCAGATCTGGCTCCTAAGCGGAGGATGGGGGGTGGGGGGCCCACAGGGCTCCGCATGCTGCCCCTGTCCCGAGCATCAGCTCCACTCTTCCACTGGCCAGGAGCAGTGGCCGTGGGTGAGAGCCTAGGAGCCGGACCTGCTGCTGGCCACTTCTGGAACGCAGCACAGTTTGCGGTGCCAGGACAGGCAGGAAGTCTGCCTTAGCACTGCTGCTGACCAGGAACTGCCCAAGGTAAGCCCATGCCCCAGCCCCAATACCCTGCCCCAGCTCCCCCAGCCCAGAGCCCTGACCCCCTCCCTGCATCCCAATCCCCTGCCCCATCCCAGAGCCCCCTTCCACACCCCAAACTGTTCACCTCCAAAATCCAATCCTCTGCCCCAGCCCTGAACTCCTCCCACACAAACCCCTCATCCCCAGCTCCATTGGGTCATGGGCATCAACAATTTTCTTCAACTAGGTCACCAGAAAAACACCTTGAAAACCACTGGACTAGCTCCCAGTGCAGGCTGCTCCTGACAAACAAATGTTACAAGCCTGATTGATTTCTTGGTTAAGGAAATGTTCCTTGAATATTCCTCTTCTCCTCCCCGTCCCAAGGCAGGCAGTGCTGTGCGATATTGGAGAAGCAAATAAAAAGGTTTCTCTTTTTCAACCAACATGAAACACGTCCACTGAAAAATCTGAACTCACTGGGGACCAATAGTTTTTATATTGCTGCTGGCCAACAGAGGGCACCAAGACAGCTCTAGACACAGCTCGATGGAACCTTTCCGAGCAATTCGCTAACTTGGCAACAACCCATCACTCTGCAGTTCAGCTCCAAAGAACTGCCCTTATTTTAGATTTGCACTCCAACCTTCTGCCAGTCCCACTTACACTGCAATTCCCTGGCCCTCAGAACACACTGCAGCATCTCTGGGACCACAACCTGACACCCCAGTAACAGCCACACACGATGCAGCAACTACTGTTTTACTGTTAACAGTCTCCAATTGAGACTTTCTACCTGCTAGAGATCCTCTTGTAGTCTGGAAACTTCCAAGGTCAAAGAGAGGTCACAGACTTCAGGGGATGGATTTAGTCCTCTTGTAGCAATGAGACAAGTACAGCACAATATGACAATAGAACTTCAGGTCCACTGATTCTCCAAGGAGCAAACTTGCCAGGAAAGAAGCAAAGGGACTGTACTTAATGTGTTTCAATCTGGACTCCCAAAGATTCACAGCACACAGACCTGGAGGCATAACAGTGGAAAATATTTCACTTATTGCTTACTAAATAAGGCTCAGTCCTCCTTTGGTGACATGGAAACTGCACAGAGGGCCATAGCTGCTAATCTCCAACAGTGGGGCTCCCATTTTCCACTCTGTTACTGTCAGACCTCGTAGTGTGGGCAGAATATTGCAGGATGGGGAGTTGGGAGAAGGGGAGTCTCTACTATAGCAATATTACTCGGTGCCTTTCTTGCCCTCCGTTATCCCTTCATTCCATCCACAGAGCATTTAAAACGCTGAATCAATAATGCAGAGATGAGACACACAACAGTCTCAATGCTTACGTCATGAGAATCTTCAGCAAGCAATACCTAACTCTTTGCATGGCTGGTGCTCCAAATTCACCTGACTGCTAGGCCAAGAGTACCTGCAGAAGCAGTTCATGAGACAAGGAGCAAAAAGCTTTGCTATGGCAGGTCAGACTTTAGAGAGGAGAGTCCTCTCTTGGTAAGACCAACTTTTACACGCTGAAGTGGAATCTGACTTCAGCTCAGGGCGTAGCTCAAACTGTATCCTTCACCGACTGTGGACACTGTTTACATTCATACGACTGGCTATTCTGTGCCAGCTTTCCTGTGTGATGAGGATTCTTAAAAAAACAGAGGCATATAATACCTAGGTATTTCTAATGCACACAGTGGCATCAGCACACCAGGTCCTTAGCTTGCACCTTCCCCAGGAACCTTTGACAATGAAACAATTACGAACTGCAATGTCCCTGCTATTCTGGTCTTTGAATCCACAGCTCTGCAGGGCAATTAATACAGACTATGATACCTCAATTGCCAGTGTTCTGTCAATGATTTAGACAGCTTGGGACAGTGGTTCTTTAACTGCGGTACATGCAGCCCCACTTGACAGTCTGCAGAACGAGATATGTAGCAGATCAAGCAGTGCAAGAAAGGGCGGCTGGGGTTGAGAAAGAAGCTGGGTCCATTAGAGGATCCCCTTTTTATGAGAAGGTCCACAAAGTGAAAACGCTGGAAAACTTCTTAGGATAAACTACTTTTACCAGTTCAAACAGCACTGAGAGAGTTAACCATCTCCATAAGCAAGGCTAAGCTGTACACTGTACATTCCTTCCCTATCTCTCCTGCACTAGACACCCATGCACAGCCCTATCAGATGGAGAAGAGCTCACACATTCCAAGGACTCTGCTGCAGTTTCTCTTGCATGTCAGCACTTGCTGCTATCTGGAGAACACAGTATCCTCAGGCAGAAGCACCACTACAAGCAGCCACGCAGGCAAACGCCAAAGCTTCCTACGTCCCAGGTTTGTCTGACAAAAGCAGTAAAGCCAGCCTGAGGATCACAACACAGCACCAGGAAGGAGCACGGGAACAGTTATCACAGAGCCCCCCTTACATGTCAGTCTCCTTTTCAATAAAAATAGCACCTGTGTTTTGGCTCCTTCAGTAGACACTATTTAACAAAGCCTTCCAAAAGAAGTGCAGATAACCTTTTCACTGGCATTTTCCCTATGGCATCAAGGCTTCCTCTTTGTTTAGCCCCCTACTGAAAGCCTCCTAGGCATCCTAGAAACGTCCCTTGATAGAAGAGAGAACACGAAGTAGGAGACAGTAGTGAAAGAGTTATAGTAAGAGCAGGCATAACTGCTGGCCTCCTATCCACTCTGGCTCCCTATAACATAGATTGCCTTCCACTACTCATGAGCAATCCATGAGATTTCCACAAACCAAAACACTCTATTCCCCCTGCCAACCCACCCTCATGCCCCACTGCAAGATATCTGCACAAAGAATTACAGGAGAAGATGTTTGTCCAACCAGTTTTAATGATGCTATGTCTAGCTCTCAGCAGAAAAGTAGTTGGCTAGCTACACATTACAGAGGCTTCTCTGACTACCAGTTTATAAAAGATGGGAGACTACACCCGAAGGAGATAGAGGAAAGCATGTACTCACTCTTCTATCCATAGAAATCCCTCCCTTGTTTCCAACAGCCTATTGCTCTAACTGAAGTCTGAGAGTTAATGGTACAGATACATCACATCATTAATCATACCAAGGATGACAGAGTTGGTGCCAGAGGGGAGAGGAATCCCTAGGATTTCCACAGGCAGCTCATCTTCCTTCACAGCTGAGGAGGGGTCATTTATTAAGGTAAGTGGACAAAACACCAAATAAGGAGCTAGTTTGTAGCACAATCTCTGCCCTACATGCAGCCTATTCGTTGGAAAGGAATGATAACATAGTGAATACAAGATATCCCACACACTTCATAACTAGCAGCCTTTAATTTTCCACAGCTAACGGCCACTTTTGTGAATTCTGATCCATCAGGCTATAATGCTACTTCTTGCTTGGAGCTTCTGGACAGTGAGCAATAAGGATGGATCCAGGTCTTTTCAACTAGCCAGAGTGCATAGCTAATACTGCCAATGTTCACCCACAGAGCCGGTCCCTCCTGACAGTGCTGCAGGAGATTCTCATCACTTCTACTGCCACAGCTCCCTCATGTCCCAGACCAAGGCTGTGGTGGGCAGTACTGATGAAATATACCGGTCATATATGCTAGGCTATTTTCATGCAGCCAGATTCGTTAGAACTCACACCCGATCTTCACATGTGAATCCACCATGACCCCCTGAGCACTCAAGAACTGTTTGGAACTGCCAGATCTGGGCAGTGGACATCTCCAGGGGCCCGGTATCTGGGAGCAAGGAGCAGTAACTGCCAAGTCAAGTTTAAACAAAGAGGATACGACATTGTAGGAATGGTCACTCTATGCTGGGGTGGCCAAACTGTTGCTCGCAAGCCGCATCACAGCTCTTTTACAGCTAAAGTGCAGCCTGTGGCATTCCCCATGCTCTCCTCCCATCCTCCATCTCCCAGAGTGGGGAGGCAAGGACAGCACAGGGCCTCTGCCTTGTAGCTGGATGGTGGAATAGGGGCTTCTGCACAGCAGGGAGGGGAGTCTTGGGGCTTCAGCCCCCCCAGGACTTATTGCCAGGCTCGGGGCTCCAGCAGGAGCAGGGCTGAAGGCCCAAGCCCCAGCAGGCACCTCCCTGCTCTCAAACTTCTGAGGATTGTCCCAGCTCAGAGGACCACCCCAGCTCTATGAAGATCCAGTCCAACTTAGTTTACAGCCCTCTAAGTGACACACTATTCTCCAGCCAGTTTACCCCAATGCCTGAAAGACATGGCCTGGGTTCACTTTCACTATCCTCCTATGAGAGGCAGCCCTGCTAACTCTCCAAAACCTAGGACTTCAGGGTTGAGAGACACTCCGCTGAACAGATTTCCTCTAAGAAAAAAAAATAAAAGTCCAAGAGCCAAACTTTAAAACAGCAACCCTCTTTCCCCTCATTAGTTGCAAATGAATCTTGCCTCCCCCAGGCTCCCCTCCACGAAGTACATGACTTGCACTCTTATTTACAGGGAGACAGCTCAGGGCGGTAACCGGATCCCCTCCAGAACAGTTTTACATGGTGAGTAACTGCAGAGGAATGGGGAGCCTGGGTATATTTATCCCATTAAGCAGTCTTTCAGAAGGAGCCCTTGCAGTCCACTAAAAGAGCTGATCCAACAAAGATGTGCTGGAGCCTATGTTCTCGAAATGCCTGTAGGGGACAGACCTGTCTACACCCTGGCAGAATCAGGCCCCATGGAGAGGGGGAGAGGACTCTCCTGAACTGGATCATCAACAAGGGCAGTCCCATCAGAAATGCAATTTTAGCATATATAGGGAAAAGGGGAGAGAATACTCAGAAAGAGGAAAACAGGGGCAGCAAGCTGCGTAAGCTAGCTCCTGGTTCAAGGAAGCCTAGGCACAATATTCTAATAAGTACATCTAATTACAAACTACAAAAGGGACTTGCTAAAAACAACTCAATCCAGGGACTACACTAGGACAATAGCGAGGTTAAACTAGATTATTATATTTATGTGTATTACCATAGCGCCTAGGAGTCCTAGCCACATACCAGGAGCCCTTTGTGCTACGCGCTGTACAAAGACCGAAAAGATGATCCCTGCCCTAAGGGGCTTACAATGGAAATATAACACAAGAGACCCTACACAGGGGAGCACAGAAGTAACTAAAAAGACAGCATTGGTCAGCATGATAGGCCAGGGGTGGGCAAACTTTTTGTCCTGAGGGCTACCTCGGGTTTCCAAAATTGTATGGAGGGCTGGTTAGGGGAGGCTGTGCCTCCCACAAACAGCCAGGCATGGCCCCCCCCGCCCCCGCATCTGACTCCCCTGCTTCTCAACCCCTGGCCCCCTTTCGGGACTCCTGCTCCATCCACCCCACTATCTCCTGACCGCCCCCAGACCCTCCACCCCTGACTGCCCCCCGGGACCTTTGCCCACATTCAATCCCTCTGTTCACTGCCCTCTAAACACCCCCGACCTCTATCCATACCCCTGTCCCTCTGACCACCATCCCGAACTCTCCTGCCCTCTATCCAACCTCCCCTGCTCCCTGCCCCCTTACCATGCTGCCTGGAGCACCAGTGGCTGGCGGTGCTACAGCCACGCCGCCCAGAGCACCAAGACAGGCAGCTGTGCTGCCCGGCTGGAGCCAGCAACGCCACCATGCAGCACAGAGCACCGGGACAGGCCCCTGGTCTGCAGTCCTGCCACCCAGCAAGAACTCACAGCCCCGCCGCCCAGAGCATTGTGCCTGCGGCGCAGTGAGCTGAGGCTGCGGGAGAGGGGGAACAGCAGGGGAGGGGCCTGGGGCTAGCCTCCTAGGCCAGGAGCTCAGGGGCCAGCAGGAGGGTCCCATGGGGTGGAGCACAAGCTCTGGGACCCTCCCACCTTACAGGGTACTAGAGTCTCAGCTCCAGCCAAAGCCCAAACATCTACACCACAGTTAAACAGACTTAGCTCAAGCCTTGTGGGTTTGAGTCAGCTGATATGGGCCAGCCAGAGATTTAATTGCAGTGTAGACATACCCACAGAGAGATGTGATTTGCCCAAGACCATACGAGCACTAACAATGGTAGTACAGACCAGATGCTGTTATTTTTCCCTGCTCTGCCCAGATCTTGGCAAGTCAGGTTGGCTTAACCTGCTCTTATTTGGGTTAGATGACATGGTAAAGACCTCAGCAACTGATTTGTAATAGCGCTCTAGCAAATGCTATTTTATTCAGGTTCTTATACTTTGCCCATCACAGTCACATCTGTGCATGCTACAGAAACAGTGGCACAGACCCAGTTCTTTCTGCCTGCTTGCCTTACAATGACCTAGCCTCCACTCTGATGGGAGATCAGGTGCACATTCACAGAGAAATCCTTGGGATCCCTCTATCCTCTGGTATCATTGTTGGCCTTCTGAATGAGAAAATGAGATAATGTGTCCACAACACTAACCTCTACAGCTGCATGGGTGCTACATTAAGGGTTGGTGATTTTCAGGAAATTAACACTGTATGCAAGGCTTCATCAGTCACCATAGCAAAGCAACAGACAGAGATCTATGGGCAACGACACCATGCAGCGACAGACACAAACTTTTTATCAGAAGCATTTTATAATTGTTTTAACACGGTTCATGCTAACTCAACAACATGGTTTGACCAGCCAGCATGAATGGAACCACACCAAGTCTAAACTGAGTTGTAAACACAATTACATTTACACCATCTTAGGTTCTGTGTCTTCTGAGACTCCCAGATACATCTACACTATGTGAGGAAACTACTGCAGAGACAATCATTACCCTCACCTGCTTCCTGGTCTTCTCTATTCTATTCAGGTTCTTGTGCAGCCCTCTTACTTTAGTACCCAAACACCTTCCAGTCATGTATTAAATGATGTGACTAACATTTGTGACATATGGCACTCTCCCTCCCCTCTCTCTCCCCAGGAGGAAACAGTGTTTTTTAAAACTTAATTATAATGGATATTGTGCTACGTACTTGTTTAAGTAGAGGCAAGGTTGAACAATTGTCCCTTGTCTTTGGAAGGAAAAGTGGTGAGGTTTGTGGGGGAGCTGTTTATTGCTTCCATAGAGTCAAATAACTGGGACTGCGATTAGGATTGCCAACTTTGTAATATTTAAAAACTGGACACTCCAACAGGAGCGCCGGAATCCCCTCACTTCCCCTTGGAAGTGGAATATGAACACTGCACAAGAATTGCACTAGCTTTTGACACAGACCTCTCCTTGGCTCAATCTTCTGAATAGAAGCCACTGTACAAGCTGGGGAAACCCTCAAAAATCCCAACAGGTGAGCTCAGACCACACACAGGGGCCTGGTGTTGCTGAGCTGATTTCTCTTAAGGAAAGGGTCAGTAGTACTGTTCATACAGTGTGCTGAGATATAAAGGACATTTCAAAAGCGTTCCTGAAACTGGCTCAGACCAACAAGCGCCGTCACTTCCTTGCAAGTTTACACAAGTAATTTGCTGAAACCCATGATCGCACAGCAATTCAGCAAGGGTGTACTTGGCAGCATTAACACGCTGAAGGTGCTCCAGGCTGTCAGCACCACCGGGGTCAAATTTTTTGCTAGCAGCTTCCCACAGTGGGAAGCCTTCTAAGAGTATGCATACACACAAAGAGACTGTGTATAGGATACCAGTTGGCCATACTGTGGCTGTGCTCCAGAAGTCCCTGTAAACCACAACCCCTTTCCTTGAATCAGGTCCTCCATTCCCCCTTCTTCTGACAATAAGCAACGGACTAGGTATTTTTGGAAATGTTGGTTCCATTTGTATCAATACTTGGACAGGAAACTAAGCCCAATCTTAATCAGACCCACAAGATATGATGGCACAGATTCACACAGACACAGTGCACAGGCTGAGAGAAACTGTAACTGCCTCAAAGATCAGCTGGCAGTTTCCTGAAAGATCAGCTCAACTACACAGCACTTAGTTAAAATCCAAAATCCAAACAGTACAAGGAAACCTCAAGAGAAAAAGATTTTCCTAGCACATCAAAAATTTTCCACTTCATTCAAACCTCAGAAGCTAGACTGGACCTAAACTCAAACAAGGTGAGAGGTGTCAGTAAAAGAGTGCGCTAAAAAAGAATTAAAATCAGATTACGCATTTCCCTCCTGTATTCACTAAAACAGCCTGTGGCTCCCCTCCACGAAGTCTGCTCTAGGTCAGATTATGGGAGTGTTTCACAGTGCTGTGTAAGCATCCTTCTACAGCCTTCTACACTAAACTAGTTGCCCTCCAGACTTCTGAAGCTCTTGAAAGTACAAAACCAACACTTCGAAGTGGCTGGATAGTACTTGCAGTTATAAATGCCAAGATAGTGCTAATCAAATCTCTCAGGTGTTAGATGATTGCTAAGAGGGGTCAGGAAGCAGCATCCCCTGACCTCTGCTATATGCAGTGTCGCACAACTACCCAAGTGAATCATCTGGGGTGGAAGTGTCACTTTTTCTGAAGCATTAGGTGTTGGCCACTGACAGAAACAGAATGCTAAACTTGAAGGAGCATCGGTCTGATCAGATACCACAACTTATTTGTTCTTATATGCTATTGGGTTGGAAGGTTGTGCTTGGATTAGAAGGCTACAAAACCAAATGCAGCCACTCCAATGTCTTATGACTTAAGCTACATCCATGTCACCCACTCCATAACACTTTACTGGATGTGCATACCCTGATGAAAATCACTGGCCACTTTGCCCACTGTATTTTGTCCCTTTAAATCTCTATCAGTTTCAACTCTTCGTTGTATACTTTATACTTTGCTTCCAGAATTGAGCATTTGAACTTAAAGGGAATAGTGCAAGTTCTTCCCTGGGCTCAGAGACCATTCACTTCCTTACTAAATATCCTGCTAATTTCTCTCTCTCTCTCTCTCTTTTTTTTTTTTTTTTTGGAAGAGGTGGGGTATTGTTTTTTGAAAGTCTGTGCTTCCACTCTTTAGCCAACAGCAACTTTCCCCGCTTAAGAAATAGAAAGACACCATAGATTTGTTCCTCCTTGTTTTTAAGTTTAGTCCTCATCCTACCACACTCACCTCAGGTCAAAAAGAAGAATCATCCACTGGGTCCTGTGGCTTCTATGAGTTGCTCCTTTGTATTTATTGTCATTACTTAATACAACGTACTCCATTTTACAGCAGCTACATGTAGCCATCTGGCTCCTGGTAATATGTGACCCTCAGTTGGACAGATGTCTCTGGGGTAAAGGTTCACAGACATGAACCCCAGTTGTGTGAAGCTAGAATAGGAAAATATACCATGTGGTAGATGTATTAGTTCTCCCAGCTCATGCAGTACCTTTCCACCCAGACTCACTGCAGAGATCAAGGGCTCATGGATCTGTAGCCCAGGCTCTGAATGAAAGGAAGTGATTGCCAAAGATGTGTAAAATGACGGAAACTCCCTTATCTGCAGCTTCAAAAACAACCTCTAAAACAGAGTTAGGAAAGAGTTCAAAAAGTCACGACACATGAGCAAACCAGCAGTCAGAGTTGCTCTCAGTTGCTAGAACACAGTAGGAATGTAAATACCGTTTAAATGGTTAACCATTTAAACAAAATATTTTTAATCGTTTAAACTGTTAAGCACCTGGGCCCATTCAGGCCCACTCCAGCCAGGCAGTGCTGCTCTGGCCAGCGTGGGGCCACTAGGTCCGGCGGGCTGGCCAGTCCCCAGCACAGGGGTTAACAGTTAAGCCAGTAAGACTAGGCTTACTGGTTAACATTTTACATCCCTAGAACACAGCCAGTTTCTAGCAGGCTGAAGGAGAAGATCCCAGATGGGAGTAAACTGGCCTCTCTGCTAGGACTCCCAATTGTGGTTGTGGTGGATAGGGACAAATTAGAAGTACAAACATTCACAGAGGATTAAACAGTAAAAATTTGTTATTGACCTGGGCTGGATTAGAGCCAGCATCTTTGAGACCATGACCAGTCCACTAAGCTATCCAGTCCTCCATTTATTCTATCATAGGCAAAACAGCACTGAGGAAATTTAAATCAGATGAAGGCTTACTCCCAGAAAGTTTCTAGAACTGGGATCAACACTCTAATTCAGAAATCAATATTTGCTGGACCCTGACAAAACACTGCCAGGAAAATCTTTATGAAACTCAAACAAGCAACCGCTGACTTGGCCCCTCCATAAACAGCTTCCCAGGGCCAAGGTCACTGATCAAAACACTGGCTCCCTCATATTCCTACAGGAAGAGGGGCTCAGCCAAGCCCGTTATCTGAGGAACCAGACCCTTCCTGCTACATCAGCATGCAGCTCCTCTGCAAGAGCCAGTCAAACACACAGAATATATTGCTATCCCTAGACTCTCATTGAAATGCCTTCCGAATCCTGCACAAAGGATACCTCACCATTCAAGCACAGCTTCTCACAGGAAGGAATGAGCCCAAGTCGAGCAACACACCCTCAAGGTGTAGGAGACTCTCAGGATTCCAGAGTGCCAGTTCTGGCAGCCAGAAATGCCCAATCCATGGCACACAAGACCAGGACATAAGATGGAGCCTGTCTGCAGCCACACATTAAGATTGTCCCAATAGAAGTAGGCAATTCTAAGTTGTTTCCAGGAATCACAGAAGCATCTATGTACAGGATTATAAATATCATTGAAAGACCATTCCTGAATGCAAGGGGATTGTAAGTGGAACTGAGGACACCTTCTAGCCAGAGGACTAGATACAAGGTGGAAGAGGTGTATAACTATAGGAACATTCCGATTCTGAAGATTCTTTTAAAATAGGAAAACAGAACGCAGGCTTGATACATTTTAGTCTTTATGGAAGATGTTATGGAGCAACCTGAGAAACTTAAGTGCAGTAAATCACTTGCATGGGAAGGCATTTATCCCAGGGCCCTAAAGTGAGTGAGTGTGTAGATACTGAGGACAGAAATATATCCTTAGAAACACAATTGCCCCTGAAGACTAAAAAGCCAATAGTGGTGGGGGCAAAGGAGGTGTGGGGAATCACAGATGGATGCGCATCACCTCAAGAGGTTAGGCGATTAGAACATGAGTAAAGAGAACCTGATAGGTCAAATGAACAAGCCTCACAAAACGGTGTGAGGGTTTTTAAAAAAAGGTTAAAGGGATGTTCACATGTAGAATTTGCTTAAACTACTTTTTTCTCTAATTCTAGCTACCAATAAAATGTCTTCTACATAGCATGTCTGGATTTTCTTTTAATTCTTTTTTAAAATAGGTAAGGGGTTTTTTGCCTTCCCCTGCTGATGTTTACAGAGTGTTTCCAGCAAGAGAGAGAGAGAGAGAGAGAGAAATTGAGAGTAGCACCAAATAGCTTCCTTTAAGAGACAAAAGAACAACCATCCATCAATATAACAGTAAAACTGACCACAAGTTTAACCTACTTTTCAATGACATTTCTCTTAGAACATAAGAATGGTCCTGCTGGATCAGACCAAAGGTCCATGCTAGTCCAGTATCCTGCCTTCTGACAGTGGCCCAGGTGCCCCAGAGGGAACAAACAGAACAGGTAATTATCACGTGATCATCTCCCTCCCACTCCTCTTCTCACCTTCTGGCAAACAGAGGCTAGGGACACCATTCTTATGTTCCCTAGGAGGCACTAAGACCTCTTACCCTTCCTTTTCCTTCCCCGTCTATGGCCAGGAGAGCTGGGCCCCCTGTGTATTCCTCGCATTGCACCCTTGAGTCACCCCACCCCTAAAGAGAGAGAAGAGGATTGGTCCTAGGAAAGCTGCCCTCTGGTGCCACCTAGGGCCCTTAATTACACTAGCCAGGCACAGGTCTGGACTCCTTCCTGGGCTGACCTTCCTCCTCCCACCTCCCCACATTCCATCTTTCCTCCTCCACTGTCTCCTCCTGCCCCTCTGACTTCATCTCCCATGCAGAGTGTGCAGTGAGGGTCTGACAAAAGGCAAGCTGCACTGATTTTTCACACCATCCCTCATAAAAGATTATGGAAAACAACAGGAGGCAAAGTCATTGCACAGATAAAATTAGTTAAGCATTAAGGACCAGTCTTCGTGATCAGCAGTTTCTTAGTGATAATAGAGTGCCCCAAGGATTAATATAAGAAACAGCATATTAATAATTTGACACAGAAAGTGGGCAGTGAACTGGTGAAGCCTGTGCATGGCACTAAGGTTAGTCTACTCTGGAATCTTCTGTACCTTTCCCCAAGCAATGGTGTAACCACAGAGCTCAAGAATTTCGCCAATGTGTCATGTAAACACAGCAGTCCATAGAAAAGCAAGATAAACAGTTGGAGATTTGGGCAGGAGATACAGCAAGTGAGAGTTAGCAAAATCTAGAGTAGTTTACCCTGTAAAAGGAGAAGAGTTAGAAGGCACTCAACTGAAATTCTCTTACCTTCTCTCACAGCATTAAAAGAAAGGGGACATTTGTTCTAAATGCACTGCCTTTTATATCACAAGGAGTCATCCAGACAATTACTGTGATCAAATAATTTTATGACCATGAACATATGCACCTATGCAACATAAGACAATGAGAGGTGTACTCAGATTACAGACTTTCGGGTGCAACCTGATCATCTGCAAGTGTTGGGCAGGAGTGTCCCCTACTGAGAACACCACTGCACAAATGGTCAGACATATGATGGTTTTCACCCCTCCCACCTTTCAGTGAAGCATGCAGCATTGACCACAGACAGCACAGAGCACTTCATGGCAACTCCTATGCGTCTAGCTAAAAATATTGACATGCTGAGCAAGTGTATCGAGAAAGGTCTGCTACAGGGAGTCACTTTCCTGCTCATCACATTGGCTTCCATCTACAAGTGCAGGGCATGGCAAAAGGGAAATCAAACCGTCTCACCCTTTAAAAAAATGCAACAACCCTAAATCAATGTCTTAATTTTCAAAGTTTATTCTTAGTTCACATTGTTTTCCCTTCACAGTTTACCATAGAATTAGATCAGCCTTCCTCCTCTGACCTTCATCCTCCTCTGCTGGGGTTTGTGCCCCACTCCAAGGTGAGAAATATCTCTGGCTTTTCACCCCACCCCAAAGGCTGCCACATTCACAGAATCACAAATCATGGCTGCAGTATAGTGGAGATCAGAAGATGAACCCCAAGAAGGAAACAGATTTCATAAAGGTAAGAGTAAAGACCTTTATATAAAAAAAACAAAGAGTAAAAAACAACTTTTAAGTACCAGTCAAAATTGAGAGGTCAGTATTATTGAAATGGAAGCACCACAAGAAATACAGCCCCTCACAACTACACACACAGGATCCCTTTTCAAACCTCAAGCCACGTCCTAAGGAAAAAGGGTTTCCATCCTGAAAGAAATTAAAATCCCCATTTAGCTTCAGCCTTGGTTCTCCCTCTCTGCTCCCTGGACACAGAATGACAACAATTCTAGATAATATGAAACAGAGTAATTTATATTAATGCACTGAAGTCAGTGAGCCTTGCCAGCAGCAGTCAGTGCAGCATAAATCCAGAGTGACTTCAGTGTCCCAGCTCATCAGACCCCCAATCTCCTGAGCTAGAACCTGGGGAAAATCAGATCCACACCTTTACTATACCAATACCTAAAAAGCCACATCCTGTAGGCTCACAAATACATTCAGGTATCCACAACACCTCAGCGTTCCACTACTGTTCAAGACCCCAGAATTGACTAGGTATGATATCTGAATTCAAAGAGTCTACAGGGAAATTCACAGAGATGCTAAGTCTCAGGCCAGTGGGCCGGCCAACCTACGAAGATAACCTCCTTCCCCACCAGCGCAGACTCCCCTCCTCTTCCATCTCTGACTGATCCAAGTTTCACTGCTCAGAGTAGCCGGAAACTAGACTGAAATCAACCTCCCAAAGCCAAAAAAAAAAAGAAGCTGTTTCTGCCAAGAGAGCACTGAATATGCTGCATTCCATTTCATTAAAACAATTACAAAAGAGCTAGCCAAGAATTACATAAAGCTTCCTCTCTGCACCACCCCCAGACCCTTCCCTCCATCCCTCCCACCCAATCTTGCACACCATGCAACCTCCCAGCTCCGCACACAGCAAGTCCATCACACCAGAGTGAGATCATGCTGGAGGAAACAATGCAAAATACCTCAAGTGTCACTAGCTACTCCATCCCCCCATTCCAAAACATATGCGAGATGAAGAGAGACCAAATCTCCAGCACATCTGAACGCCCTAAATGCTCTCTGCAGCCACCAAAATGCTGTACTAACATGGCACATGCACCTACTCTACATAGCCTTTTGCTTTTTGGCCAAGATAAATTTGGTGGTATTTACTAACGGATAGGCTCTCTACAGGGCAAGACTATAACTGGCCCTTGCAAGACGATGAACTATGATCTAATCCACTGGTTCTCAAACTGGTGGTCATGAGCTCCCATTGCATTCGGCGGCATTTCTGCAAATGCTCTGAATGCGGGAATGTGCCCACCGAAAAGTCGCTGAGTGGAACACTTCCGCTTTTGGCGGACACACAGAGAAAAGCTGCCAAAACCGGAACAGTTCAATTTGGCGGACATACCCGCGGGGGCGGCAGCAGACACCACACACTGAAAAGGGGTCTCAAACCTAAGAAGTTTGAGAACCCCTGATCTAACCAGTTTTTCCCCTCTCTACCAAGCCATGTCCATGCCTCTAAACAGCTCAAGAAGCAGAGGGTCCTGGAGGTGCCAGATGAAAGCACTCCTTCCGTGAAGTATAGTAGCAACACGCCAGAGTGGCTATGCGTAAGAGGCACTGCCCACAGGAACATGGGAAAGCCAAACAGCAAACCTCAGATTAAACGCCAACAAAATGGACTGAAAACTACAAGCTTGGGGCTATAGAATCTGTCTGATGATTCATTCCAAACACTACAGCTCCCAGCTTGACTGACAAGTCAGAGCTCCTCATATTTCACAGCAGGAATAAAGGGCAGGCTTCTCCTGGGCCATGCCTCTCACCCACCTAGAGCACTAAGTTGGCCACTGATGAGAGATTTCATGACGTGAATGAAATGGCATTTCTCCCCCTCCCCCAGGGCTCCAGCTCTCTGAAAGGATCCTATCTAGCTGCTCACAGCCAGTCAAAACAGCCCCAGCTCTATATCACACTGCTATCAGACTTTGACAGCCCAGGGGGAGTCGCACTGCATAAAACCATGGGGAGAGGGAGGAGAGAAATAAGGTTACCCAACTCAGAACCACTATTTCCAAACAGGTTCACTCCATTGGCTAGTCTTGGGTGCAAGGGACAACTCACATGAACAAAACAAGTCACAGGTCACCTGCCAGCAGAGAGGATTGGGAAGGAAAAAATATAACTTACAATGAAGGGGAGTGGAGAGAGAGGCCACTAGATCCCACCCATCTCTCACAGAAGCTTTGGGTAACACAAACCATAGGACTGACCCCAACTTATGCTCACTTATTCTCAGGCACTTTTGCCTCTTTCGTACTACAGTTTTTGGGATAATACTTCCCTACCCCACAGGAGGCTCTATTAACATGTATTAAGCTGGCCCAACTCAGTGTCACTAGTGGTAAAAGGAACCTACTTCCCAGAGAAAAGCCTTTAGCTTTATCATAATGAAAAAAGGATGGAGTCCTTAATCCACCACAACTCATTTACAGTCCATCTACTCAAAAGCTCATCTATTCTTGCTGTTTTTATGGTGTGCTCATGAAAACACCATACCAATTTAGTTCAGACAACCATAAACACCCCATCATAGGAAGGTCAAACACTCTTCTCATCTTGCTCTCCAGAGATATAGGGAAAGTGAGTTGGTATCAGACAGCTAGACAAGCAAAGGGTTAAATCTGTCTACCAGCTCGCTTCTGTGACAACTATGGGGTGGATTATTCCTGGAGATCTCACACTGTTTGATTTATGACTGAGACATTTAAAGCCCTAGCTCCCTATATAAAGTGCCACTCTGTAAAACCGATTCCCTGGTGTAGATTTAACTGTCTTGTACTTTCTTATTTCCAGGTCAGTTGTTTAGACTGCTATGCAGTTCACAAAGACTATGGTCAGTGCCATAGTTCAAGAGATCAAGATGAACTCCAACACACCATCAGCTAGGCAAACTCACTAGCTTGCTTAGCATTGCACTTTAGGCCCAGAATTCACATGACCTACAGGGATATGCAACATGAACTGTGGAAAAAGCAGCACGGCAAAATGGTTTGAAGTCCCCAGACTACCTTAAAAATGTTTAAATAATCTACACCCATTCTGAATGTGGGGAAGATCTAACGCAGACAAGAAACCGCAATGTGAGATGAGCAAAATAAACCTTCTCCTTATGTAGCTGGTCATAGGATCTTTTCAGTCCTTAAAGCTTGTCTTCCACAAACAACCAAGTCTCGGGCAAGGAAGGGATACTTCGGGATACTTCCTGTACCAGACATGAATTACTCCTCGTTTAATAGAGAGAAACTCCACCCAGAGAGAGAATGTACCAGGCTCCTGATCAGAATGAACCTGGAAATCCCGGGGCTATTTTAGAGCCATCTACTGCAGTTGAAACATCAGAAATGTTTTTAGCCCCAAGTCACTGGATCCAGTAACAATTCTGCTTTGGTATGTCTTGACCAGAGATTTGACAGTGTTAGCAAAAAAGTGTTCTAAAACTCTAACTATACCAATGCAAAACTCTAGTGAAAAACGACATTGATGTAATTATATTAATGTAAATTTCCTTATACAAGGAATGGGGATAATACTGACCTATCTCAAAGGGGTTTGAGGCTTATTATTCTTTTGAAATGCTGAGATACCCAGACAAAGTATTAAACTAGAGATCTTGCTCTTCAGAAATAAAAAGTCTTTTTCCTATGAGTTATATTTATTATAAATATAAAAGAGGGATGAGGAAAAGAGGGCCTGGAGAAGTGGAAAGTATTATGATTCCCCAGGAAAAATGAAACACAGGAACCAATAAGTAGGGAAGGGGAGAGAGAGAGCGCAAGTGACTTATAAGGTGTAAGAGAGGTTACCCACTGGTTTCTCTAACAGCTGGTAGAGACTGGGTCAGAGGATCCATTTCAGCCAGAAGGGCAGCTGGACATTTGGCTATGTTGACCTCTCCCAGTTACAGACAAAGGGGCTAAAGACAGCACAGAGTCCAGACTTTCAGTGGAAATATACCAGCAAGAAACTGAGTCTTTTTCGACATTACACACTGCTCGAGGCAGAAGATTCCCTGTCTGGGTCCCCCAAGACAATAAAGCCCCTGTTTTACTGGGGTCAGTACAGCTAAGGAGCTGAAACAAGTCAGATTCCTACTCTGATGGATACTAAGCTATGTCGATACTAGAGACTTTCTAGCGGCACAGCTGTACCAATACAGAGCAGCTATACGAGAGGTGCTGCTATGCTGACGGGAAAGACCTCTCCCATCTACATAATGAAATCACCCCCAATAAGCAGCGGTGGTTATGTCGAAGGGAGAAGTTCTCTCATGACATAGCGCCGTGCGCAGTAGCACGTATGCCAGTGAAACGTATGTTGGTCAGGGGTGTGTTTTTTCACACCCCTGAGCACATAAGTCTTGCGGACATAACTGGTAGCATAGACTTAGCCTCAGTCCTGTTTTGACTCTTTTTGCCCAGCAGCAGCAAAGAGTCAGGGCTAGTCTACGCTGGCAGCACTTTAACATGCCTTGTGTGGTTGCGGTGCAGTGCTGGCTCTAAAAACACACACACACACCCCTCCATGAGGGGCGTAGCTCCCAGCACTGGTGCACTGTCTACACTGGCGCTTTACAGCGCTGAAACTTGCATCACTGTAAATTGCCAGTGTAGACAAGCCCTCAGAAACCTGACCCAGCTGACAGCCAAGAGGCTGAATTACTGCAGTAATGTTTCCCCCCAGACCATTTACTGGGTGTAAGCCACAATGAAGCAACTTCACACTAAGCATTCAGTCAGAGCAGCCCAGTATCAGGTCAGCTCTACAAACTGCAAGGCATCTAACCTGAGGGAAGTGAGTCAGTCAGACCTATCACCCACCAAGGTAGAGAAGGACAGACAGCATGTCTCTGCAGAGCACAGCAATCTTCTACATACCAAGATAGACAACAAACAGATGCAAACATACTCACCCTTTCCACACTTAGGACTAAATACGACTAAATAGGACTAAATACGACTTCCATGAAAATCAAAGGGAAAAACTCCCTCTAACTTCAATGGAGCAGGGACAAACCTTTAAAAAGAGAATGGGAGAGATATGCCACCACAGAGAAAAACAAAGTTTAAAATAAAAACTCTCTCATGCAGCTGAATCTTTTAATCTAGTATTTTACCTAAACCGTCAGACTAAAAAAGCAACGTGCCACCAGCAAGCGTGTCTAAAATCAGAACACATTTGAACAGTTAGAGATCTAATGTTTATGCACAGCCAGAATATTGCCATTAATACATTACTTTTTAAACACCAAAGCATAATCTGTATTTATGAAACCTTTCACGAGCTCTGGTGAACAGTTCCCAACCATTTTTAAAATGAAGCCACGATTGTTTGAGCTGGAATTTGCAATAAGAATGAAGCAGCACAGTACCAGGAATTTTTAACAACTCAAGAGACGATTCTCAAAGTGGAACCATTTTTGTATAAGTTACCAAGACTGTGCTTTTTTAAAACCAAGCTTAGCAGAAATTTTGCAGAAGTGTTTCCATGCCTCTGTCATTTCAAAGAAAACAGCTGATGAAGATTTAAATATCCACCTCAGTGCTTGAAACTCAAACATTGCAATTTTGAGGAAGACAGAGAATGTGACTCAGGGCTCATCTACACTTAAAATGCTGCAGTAGCACAGCTGCGTCATTGTAAGGGTGGACTTCTCCCATCAGGCCAGATACTCCATCTCGCAAGAGGCAGTAGCTAGTTGACAGGAGAAGCCCTCCACCAACATAGTGCTGTCTATACAAGGAGTTAGTGCGTTGCACAGTTATGTGCATTTTTCACACTCCTGAGCAACTTAGTTATATCAAGATAAGTTGCTAGTGTAGACCAAGCCTAAGAGCTAGCAAAAGTGAAATTGGACTTTTTTATTGTCCAGACTGAGTGAAATGCAAAATACACTTCATAGTTAAAAGTCAATTACTTTACACCAGTAGTACACACAAGGGAATTTGTTGAATAAAGTATGATTTTTAACTGGATAGCAAATTTTATACTTTTAAAGAGAGAAAAAAAACCACCACAGATCACTTCCTTCAGGCCACAAGAAAGAGAGAAGCCGCCACACAATCAAACCACATCTGAAATCTACAAAACAAGCAGTAAAACTAAAGCTACCCTCCTCAGGTGGCAGGCCTAACATGGTATCCAAAATAAACCAAGATAAGATAAGACAAGACAGATTCCATTCTTCCCATCCCCTCATTGTGGGTCTAGATCCCAATGAACAGGTCTGAGGGATACCTGTTCGGAGAAGGTAGGTGCTGTAGTACCATTGATGATTCAACATCCTCATTTGTCATCTAAAAGAGTCATAATCAAAACACATGCCTTTGGCAGTGATCATGCTGGGAATCCCCAAATCATCCCTTCCTGCCTTACATCACACTGCATTGTTCTCTGGTATTCTACGGGCAACAGATCCACAATGCAGACATTTCCCTCTTTTTAAGACAATAATTTCATTTTCCACACTAGTTTATGACACTTCAGAAAGAGAAACCCAGTCACCAACCTTCCTAATCAACTTCCAAGAACCAGCTTACAATAAGCACCAATCTCTTTGAAAGAGCGAGGGACACAGACTTAAACAGATCTCTCACCTGCACAAACTCTCCTTTCGTCCCCATCTGCTGCTCTATAACAGTGCTCACACAAAGAATGCATTGCACCACAGACTTCTCATTCACTGTGATGTGCAAGTTTCATCCGTAGAATTTTTAAACAGTTTCTGGCACGGCCTGGGTGTTGGAAGATGCTTTTTTTCCAGGGTTGGAGAAATGTAATAGCAGCATTTACCTGTTCTAAACAAACCCCTAAAACAACAAAGACCCATTCACACAGACCTTTCATGATATCCTCCTTTCCTGATCTCCACTCACAAGATGCATGAAAGTAGGATTCTTCTCGATCCTCCTCTTCAATCAATAAAAGTCTCTCCACATTGTTTTCTCAATAGGTTCAAAAGTTTCAGCAATATAGTCAAATTTACTCATGATGTAACTTCACTTCAGTAGAGTTACACCAAGCATTAATTTGTCCCACACCATCCGACACACTATCCTTTCTCCTCTACGTTCCCAAAGACTAACACAATTATAAAGAGCTTTCATGTTAACAATAATCTGCAACAGGAAAAGTAACTGGGCTTATAGCAGGTTTGCTTCTTTATGGTGGATACCAGAGATCTGAAAAGCTGCTAATGGGGAGAGAGGATTCCACTTTTTTAAAGTTTAGCTATTCAGACCTTGTCTATCCTGAAAGACTCTAGGAACAAGTAGAGAACTGTTACAATCATGACATGACAGAAGAGCAAAACTTGAACTGCTGAGAGAGGAATGGATTTTTAATTCACTTTAAAAAAAATGTGTTTGTGTCTGTTCATGCCAGCATATTTAATTCCTAACATCCAATGATTCAAACACTTGCATCAATTAAATCAAAGTATGAAAAAATTCCAAATGTACACCCAACACCTCCTGTAAAACCAGAGAAGACTCGATACGAAATTTCAGATATCTCTAAGATAAAAAACAAAAGCAAAACAAAAAGTTAGCTTTCAGGTCTTCTTTATACATTGTGAATCACCACAAAAATGGCACAAACCCAATTTTTCAGACTTCTGTAATTCACCTTCAATCTTCCCGATGTATGGCTATATTAGATGGAGGGGAAAAGCCATTACTGATGCAACCAATAAGCTCTCTGGCTAGATGGCAGAGCACTTTGAATTTAAGGAATGTAACAATTGTAGCTGGCACAGCTCAATTCCTATGGCTTTAGAAGCATGTAGAGAAGGCTCTAATACCCAAAGACCATCCTAAATCAATATCTGTGTGCTCACCCATGAAGATGCTCCTCAGCACCAGGGATACATTACTAGTAAAAACACACTGAAAACCTGGCACTAGAAGCAAAATGCCACTCAGCCAAAACCCTATCTCTGAAAGGTGCCTGAGCTGTAGGATATATGGGAAACCCCCCCATCCCACCCCCCAAAAAACAGGCCTGCCTCCTCCTAAGATACAACTATCAGTTTGTTACTGTTGGAGATTCTTCTCCAACATGTAACTAGACTATTGACCACTTCCATCTGGGAGGGGGCTTACTCACTAAGAAGGGACGACCTGATGCTTCCCACGAATGTTAGGGCTGCAGTTTGCCTACCAAAGACCAACTGGCCAGCTGCTTCTCAACAGTTTTATCCCAAGCCAGTTTAGACTGTCTTTTCTGAAGGTGTTATTGCTGGCTTGAAGCTAGCCCTGTAATTCGAGCTTCTGGGTCCAGTAATAAAACTGTGATTTTCTTGGAGCAGATCTTAAGGGAATATCTGGTTTCTATTAAAGGTATGATGGAAGTAATGGATTGCAACCCTACTCCAGTGTTTGATTAAATCAGTTTCATAAGCAGAAATTGGTCACCCTAACATCTCCCAGGACACTAGGGAATTTTGGGAGATCCATCTTCCTTCCCTGATAGGGTGCGGGAGGTAAACAGAGATTGTACAGATCTTTCCTATGAAGCCACTTGTTTAACATACTCCTTTGCTGAGGAGCTGTGGATGGTTCATAAGGTTGCTCTGCACCTGAGGGAGTGGCAGAGAAAGGACATGAAGCTGGAATTAATTCTGAACATGACTGCATCATGGTTGCGATGTGATTGCAAAGTCTGCTGGTCAGTTTCATCTCAAAAGGCCCTAGGAGATCACTTTACACATGCAAGCCAGACCTAAAAACAGAAGCCAGACACTATAGCAATAGCAGGGGGAGGAAATGTGTGCACATAAGCCTGGGCAAGCTGCAGACTGATTGAGAGAGTAGTAAAAGCTGCAATTCTCCTAGTCAGAATACAAGCAGAGGAAACGGTGAGTGGTTTAAAACATGCACAAGGGAAAGGTGGGGAGGCTATGGCAGATCAATCGGAGACAGGGTGCATGATAACGGAAGAGCACAAGTAGGATACAGGTCAGTGATGAGGTAAAAGCTAAGAAAGAATGGAGTGGGATACACACTGGGGGTGGGAGGTGGAGGCACACGCAGGATTACAAACCAATTGGGGGTGTAGGAAAGTGGGAGATGGGGGTGTTGCAAGCTCAGGGAAGTGTGTTCAGAGGGGAGGGGGATGCAGGCAGAGGCCAGTGAGGGGTTGCAGGCTGTGGAAGATCTGGGGGCACAGGCTTAGGGATAAGCATGTGAAGGAGAGATGAAGGAAGTGCAGGTTGAGGGATGTGGGGTGGGATCAAGGGCTGCGCTGAAGGTCAGACTTGAGGGTGCATAGGGGGTATAGGCAGAAGTGGTGTAGGCTTGGGGTTGCAGGCTGTGGGATGGAGTGCGGGGGATGCAGGCTGATGGGGGTACAAGAAGAGACAGATGACAGGGTGGGGTGAAGGGATTGGGAGGTGTAGCCTGGAAAGAAAAGGGTGTGGGCTGAGGGGGTCTTGTAGCCTGGGGGCTGTGAGGGATTTAGACAGAGATGGGTGAGAGGTTAAGGATGTATACTGAAAGGACTGGGGGTGCAGACTAGAGGGGAGGGGGTTCAGAGGTGTGTGGATATGCAACAGGGGGGTATGCAATCTGAGGAAGAGGGGGTGGAGGGTACAACCAGTGGGGTGCAGATTGGGAAGGAAAGGCTGATGAGGCTGTAGGCAGAGGCGAATGAGGAGTTAGGGATGGGGTGGAGGGGGGTGAGCTGGAGGGAAGGGCTGAGGAGGATGCAGGTAGAGGCCAGGGAGCGGTTAGGGTGCAGGCTAGTAGGACATGTGGGAGGCAGGGAGGGGCTGAGAGATGCATGCTGGAATGGGGAAGGCAGATGTGGGGGTTCAGGCAGGGGGAGAGGGGCGGCGATGGCCCGCGGTCGCGGCCCGGTCCCGGTCCTGGTCCCGCACTCACCCAGGTCGTCCATGGTCCGCCCAGGCCCGCAGCCGCTGCTCTCCCCTCGCAGCAACTTTTTTTCTGCCAGCCCCGCGGGCGCGCTCCCGCGCCACCTCTACGGCGTGCGCGCTCCCCGAGCGGCCGGGCGCGCGGCGCGCCGCTGCGGTTCCACTGAGGCGCTGCCACCTCGTGGTGGGTCTGAGAACTTCAGCTCCCGGCCTGAGCCAATCCTGGGCGCACCGCCCCCGCCTGGTGCCGGGGTGGGGGGGGGTCAGGAGGCAGCATGACCCGGGGGGACGGTACCACAGGCTGATGCCGGGGGGGGGGCGCTGTGCCACAGGACAGTCCCACGGGGACTGTGCCACAGACGGTCCCAGGGGGAGCCGTACCAGAGTGTGATGTGCGGGGAGGCTGTGCACAGCACAGTCCCATGGGGGCTGTGCCCCAGGATGCTGCGTGATGCACGGTGACTGGATCCTTCGACACAGGTCGGGTGCGCTGCGCTGCAGTGTGGAGCAAGGGGGACAGGACTGTGGGGTGGCGCCAGGGGTGTGCTGCGTCATGAGGTAGGTCCAAAGGTGCTGCACCCCAAGTGGATGATGGAGCCATGAATTATGCAACGTCCCTCTGCAGCACATGGCTTGTTAGAGGTACCTGACTACTGAGGCAGCAGACTCCACAAGGCACTGCCACCTGGTGGTAAACTTGCGAACTCCAGCTCACAGCCTGAAGGGATTATAAACAAAGTGGGTTTTAGCCCACAAAAGCTTATGCCCAAATATATTTGTTAGTCTCGTAGGGCATGGCTACATTTGCAGATGTAGAGCGCTTTGGGTTAACCCAGCCTTCAGAGAGCGCACCAGAGAAAGCGCTCCAGTCTGTCCACACTGACAGCTGCAAGCGCGCTGGAGTGGCCACATTCACAGCACTTGAAACAGCATTGGGAGCATTATGGGCAGCTATCCCACAGAGCACCTCTTCCTATTCTGGTGCTGTGGCTTGTGGGAAGAGGGTGTGGGGTATGGGGCATTTTGGATCCTGTCCCAACGCTGCATGATGCATCACTTCGGATCCCAGCAATCCCTGTGTTTTCGTCCACAGTTGGCGCCATCTTTCAACGGTTTCTGTGCAGTGTGGTCTGTTTTCCCTTTCAGTCTGCGGGAATGGAGCCTGAACTGCTGAGGAATGCGCTGACGAGTCTCGCCTATACTGAGCTAACGTTTATTAGCTATAAACCTAAGGTGCCACAGGGACTCCTCATTGTTTTAACAATCTATATGTACGTCTAGTCTACCTAATTATGTACCATCCCCTTATGGTAACCTACCTAACTTCTTCAGACACCCTCCCAGGAAGCTGTGTCAGTCTGGTTTCCCCAAACAGCTCCCCAACTATTAACCTCTTGAGGAAGGGAGGGAGTCCCTGATGATCCAGCTAGAAGCTCCTTTGTTCTTGTCGGTTACCAGGCCTTGGCCTTGCTTGTCCAAACCAGTTCAATAGCCTCAGCTGGAGATAGAGCCGGGTGCCTCAGAACCAATTGCTCTGCCATTATCCCATAAGTGCTGCCAGGTAGTTACTGTGGGGTGGCTCACCCTCAGCCATTGTTTCCGTCCTAGCTGCTTTTTCTTACAACCACCTATTAAATGAAGCTAGTATAGCCATACAGTAAATGTCTGAACCAAATCAGCCATACAATGTTCACAGATTATTACAAAGCTGCCCCACTTCTGTCATAGCTAGTATTTGTACCACTCTGTCCTCTTCTCTTATTGGACTCCAGATGACAGGAGGGTTAAAAACAGTCACTGGAGCTGGTGAGCGGTTTCCTGAAAATTGAAAGTGTAGAAAAGGTCAAAGTGACAGGGAACTCAGACACCACCACTACAGCAAAACCGCTTTTCCTACAAATGAAACCTAATGAGTCAGGGTATGTTCTTAAAGCCTCATTGCATGTCCTGTAGTGTCGTGTGCACATGCGAGATTAAATTTTTTTGTAAAGAAAACACAGAGACCTTGTGGTCAACTACTACCAGTCCCCTGTGCTTTATGTTTTCACTCTCCAAACACAGGCACACCCAGTTTCTTGGCTAACACAGTCCAGTAGACATAATTATTTCCCTTACTGAGAAGTATCATCATTAGGTCAAGGGACACTGCACTATCCTCTTCCTGTTCCTGGCCAAGACTTTAGAATAATCAGCAGCCTCCAGAAATTCATTCCAGGTTTATCCTTCAGCCCATATATGCTGGGAGAGGACAGAGAAAGTTTAGAGAGTGCTGTAAGACTATAATTGTGATGCCAACATGATTCATATATAAAACTTATACACGTGTGCTTTGTTACGAAGTCTCATGGGTATGGGTTAAGAAACTCCCAGTAAACTGTGACAAAACAGACATTTAAAACACCATGTGAATGTGGTCTCGCCATGTTGCTGTTATCTCAAGTCTGATGCCCTGGCTATTATCCTCTTTAGGTTGTCACTGATAGCGAGATATCACTCGCTATTATCACTCTTTAGGTTGTCACTGATAGCGAGATGACTTGGGGAGCTGTGGTTCTCAGGCATAGATACACACAACCGTGGAGTGTTGCGGTTGTGGCTGGTAATTTGGAAGTCCTAAATTCCCAGGAATCATGTCTTTCTTTTCCAGCACTGCCACCCAGCTTCTTTGGAATCTACATCTTGCTTCCCAGGAATGAGTGACAGGCATCTTTCTTGGTATATGCTGTGTTCTGTATCTTAGTGTGAATAAAAAATAAACTGTAGAGCATCTGTATTGATGCCTCATCTGCATTTTTTAATTTATAAAGTCATCCAGGGACCTAGAGTTGTCAAGTCAATAGTGAAAATAGCCATAGATGGTAAAGCCAATAGCACAAGAGTAATTACTGCTGTTGATAAAAGTTTTATCACTAACCACCTAATGGAGAATTAGGCCATGTGTGCTGGAAAGACTACAGCATGGATTTAGATATTCAGATAGGTTATAGGCAAGAAGGCATCAACACCAGGGACTAGCTTTAAAGGCCAATTCTGTGCTGATTTACATTCAGTGCCATCCTATTAACATTTCAAAGTGTAAATTAGCACAGCATCAACCCAACAGTCCAGGACCATTTTAGAAGGAGGACTCATTGATTCTGAACAAGTATGTGTCAAGACATGAAAGGCAAATGCAGAATTGGCCCAATCCTGGATGTTATTGATTGCTTACAACTCCCATTGAAATGAATGGACCTCACCTCCTCTTAGGAAACAGACTCTAGCTGCTGACTTGAACTCTGTGAAATGCCTGCTGAAGTAGAAATGGCAGGGTCATCACTACTGGTGGTCTGGTTTTCCAGTAAAACAGCTTTTAAATCAAACCTTTACAAACTTGTCTTCGCAGCAAGTTAGCTCAAGTTTATAGACTCAAGTGGGCCCCTTAATTCAAGTCCCACCCATACACAAAACTGCCTCACTTGAGTGCCTTGGTGCTTTTAACCTGATTTAACTGGAGGAGGCTAAAACTTGAGTGAGCACAAGATATCAGCTGCTAGCATGACCAATTGGTAGTGTGGACCTATGCTAGCTTAATTTGGGTGCTATTAGTCTTCCAATGCTTTTCCACAATGCCTCCTCAGCTGAATATTTGCTACCTACTTCTTTGCTTCAGGAACAGACATCATTTCCCACTTCACATGTGCCAGTTTGGCATTCAGTACCCACATTAGGTACCTAGTGCTAACAAATCAGTTCTCCAGCTCTGGTACTAAACTCTGTCTGACTAGAATGGCAAGCCAGAGAACACCTTTCCAGTGTGTTGCTATCTGGCTTGAGGCAGACATGAAGGTTTTTATAGCTCTGTTATAATTAAGCAATAAGATATTTACACAGACTTTTACTTTCCCTAATTTTATTACCAATTTAAAGACAAGAAGAGATATTGAAGCATTCTGGGATATTTTATACTAATTAGCTAATTGTATTGACCCTATAAAATGCTAAGAAAGAAAGCTTAGTCTATTGTATTAGAAAAAGACCCCATTATAAATTATCAAATTAATATTATACTGGATTATTTACAGTTTGATCTATCTCATACAACTTTAATTCTTTCGTGGTAAAAGATTATTTTTATAAATTAATAAATTCTAATCAATAAGTTCTAATGAATTACATTGCTTGACATTATGTGATGTAGTATGGGTATATTCTAAAGCTGTTTCTAGAAGCTATTGCCATACCTCTGAACTCTCCAGAAAGGTCTTGTGTGTCACCCCCAACTCTTAATTTTCAGTTCTCTATAGAAAGAAATCCCAGACTTCTCCCTGCTGGCTGCATTAGCCTCTGCCTGATTTTATTTCATATATAGTATCAGAAGGGTAGTTGTGTTTGTCTGTATCCACAAAAACACTGAGGAGTCTGGTGGCACCTTAAAGACCAACAGATTTATTTGGGCATAAAAACTTTCATGGGTAAAGAACCCATTTCTTTAAATGCATGGAGTGAAAATTTCATATATGGGCACAAACATGTATTGACACATGAAGAAAACGGAGTTACCTCACAAGCGGAGAATTAATGTTGAAAGCCAATGTAGTCAGGGTGGATGAAGGAAATCTGAAATTGTTATGGGGACAAAGTCACAAAGCTCAGCCACCAGGTATGCCATGGCTACATCAGGAATTCTGTTCCTGACAGCATGTGTGCAATATTGGTGTCAAGAGCTTCTACATCCATAGTGGCCAAAAATGGTGTTTTTAGGCAGATCACCAATGCACTGTAGTTTTCTCAGGAAGTCAGTGGTGTTTTGAAGATAGCTAGGAGTGCTGGCAGGGTAGAGTCTGAGAGAGTCCAAATAGCCAGATAACCCTGCTGGCAGGGGGCGGGGCGGGGGGGGGGTGGGGGTGAGCAATGCCTGAGATGACGGAGTGTCCAGGATTTCCAGGTTTATTGATCTTGGGTATCAGATAGAATAGTCCTGGATGGGGCTCTAGGGGGTGTGTCTCTGTAGATTTGTTCCTGAATTTGTGACTTTCTCCTCACAACCATTTCAGATTTGCTGACACCCGCTATCTTCAAATCAGCGGCACTGCTATGGTACCCACATGGCCCCACAATATGCCAACATTTTTATGGCTGACTTAGAACACTTCCTCAGCTCTCCTCCCCTAGTACCCTCTAGGCTGGCTCACTACAAAAGCAATTTTCCCTCTCTTGGTATTGACACTTCCTCATCGGTTATTGAGAGAGGACTACATCCACCCTAACTAAATTGGCCTTCAACATTTATTAGTCTTTAAAGTGCCACCGGACTCCTCATTATTTCATATACGTTTTTTACTTTACTAAAGATGGGCTTTTTTTTCCTTTCTCTTTTAATTTTCAGAATTCCCATTTCAAGAACTGTGGAAATTCAAAACATGAGTTATTTAAAATTGTTAGAGTTGCTCTCAGTTTTATTACAAGGAATAGACAGTAGGCAAAAAAAGAGGAAATATAAGCATACATCTGTACCATATATAGGCCTGGTCTACACTATGACTTAAGGTCGACTTTAGTGCCATTAAGTCGACCTAAACCTGCACCCGTCCTCACATGGCAGCCATTTCTGTCAATTTAAAGGGCCCTTAAAATCAATTTTTGTACTCCTCCCTTATGAGAGGAGTAGCGCTGAAATCACCTTCTCTGGGTCGACTGTGGCTTAGTGAGGACGCATGTAGACTTTATTAGCCTCCGGGAGCTGTCTCACAGTGCTCCATTGTGACTGCTCTGGACAGCACTCACAATGCTCCACTGTGACCACTCTGGACAGCACTCTCAACTCGCTTCTCTGGCCAGGTAGACAGGAAAAGCCCCAGGAACATTTGCAGACAGGAACTTACAGAACTTTGAGACATTTGCAGGAAAAGCCTCAGGAACTTTCAAAACTTTGCAGACAGGAAAAGCCCAGGGAATATTTGCAGTTGCTTTCACAGTGGGAGGGGTTGGGTGGGGGATTAGGAAATGGAGAAAGCTACCCACAGTGCACTGCTCCAAATGGTGCCTGCTGGGGACTCTGGGAACTGTGGGATAGCTACCCACAGTGCACCACTCCCTATGCCCACATTTTCCACAGTAGTGTGGATGAACGCTGCCGACTTGCTGTGTTTTGTGGGGACACACAAAATCAACCTTATACAATCTGCTTTGAAAAAGTGACTGGAAGGTAATCGAGCTGTTTGTAGTGAAGACATACCCATAGATACAACAAAATTCTAGACAACTAATAAATATGATTTTATTCAGTTTAGCAGAAAAGATCATAGAAATCACTTACAGAAACAGTTTAAAAAATCAGAGAGGTAACCATGTTAGTCTGGATTTGCAGTGTGGCACCTAGGCACCACAGAACTCTTTGTCACTTCTGTTGAAAAAGAATAAACAAAAATATAAAACTAACACAAGCAACAGAATTGGAGAGATAACTGTGTTAGTCTGGGTCTCAAAGAATCTTGTAACATCTTAAGACTTAAAGACGTTTAAGCCCCTAAACTTCCTGTGGGTTAAAAAACATTGAAGCAGAAACTTTACAAGACTAACATCCACTTCCTCAAGATCCTTGTTACTAAATACTACCATGCAATACAAAAATTAACAAAGTAAATACTCCTCAAAACGTGAAAAAAACAAAAATAAAACCACACTGAACTTCCGCTTTTAAAAACTAAAACAACATCAGTCTATTTTTTACCAACTATATTCAGTCTCCGTAGAGACTGTCAAAAATTGCCAATGCCGACTATATTTCAAGTCGTCATGGCGGGGTATTGGGAAAAGTTTTCAATTAGCAATAATCGCGCCTCGGATTAACCTCATTGGCTACGATACTGCCACTGCGCAAAGCTAACGACAATATCCCGGCGCCGCAACCCCTCGACGGGCCATAGTCTTCCCGCTTAGGACGAACGTTAGTTAGCAACTGGCGGCAAAGTGCGTAGGAGCCTCTCTGAGGAACACCGCCTCTGGCACCCAGGAGTGCCAGCCAAATCCAGCAGGGTTGAGGGATTCAACGCCTTCGTGCCACTCAAAACCATCAGATCACCGCAGAGATCTCTGGGAGGCTCTATGCAAATTAAACATTTACGTCACCAGGCCGAAGCCGGCCTGAAGCGGATTCAGCTGCTGCACCAGCTTCAAAGAAGGGGGAAGACCGGAAGCACCGGAGAATGGGGGTGGGCGGGGAAAATGGCGGCGGCCTGAGGCTGGGAGCAGCGCCCCCCGCTTTGTCAACCCCGGGGCACAGGGAAGCGGGAGCAAGGGCGGCGAGCCGGTGCGAGCCTGAGGGAACGGCCTCACTTCCGTCCGACCGGGAGACAAGCCGCTGAGGGGCGCCCCCCCTCCCCGATCTGTTACCGGGGCGGGGCACAAGCCGCTGAGGGGCGCCCCCCCATCCGTTACCTGAGGCGGGCCAGAAGTCGCCCCAGGGCGCCCCCCCCCGATCCTTCACCCATGGCTGAGGGGCGCCCTTCCGATCCCTTACCCGGGATTGGGCACAAGTCTCTGAGGGGCACTGGGGCGGGGGACACGTGGCTGAGGGGCGCCCCCGATCCTTTACCCGGGACGGGGCTGAGCGGAGACCCCATCACAAGCTGTAGCCCCGCGCCAGTGCGGCGCGGCGGAAGAGCCGAGGCCTCGGAGTGATGATATTCTCCGCTCCGCGGCGAGCACCTCTTACTCCTAGGGGTCACCCGGGCGGGGGACAGTCACACGGGGAGTTCACTATCCTGCGGGCACTGCACTGGGAAACTATCCTTTAACCCCAGTCGCTACAGAGCTCCCTGTGCCTGCGAGAGGGGCCAAAAACTGAACTGTCAAGAGACATTTACCGGTTAAGCAAACAGAAAGCTCCCTAGCCGCAGTTATTCAGCAATACTCCTCAGTAACAGACAATGACTGACACCAATGAGAACAGAAGGAAAAAACCCACTAAACAAGCGCACATAGCTGAACCAATACGTTACCTACTATCAGCCTTACTCCGTGACCCCA
Source organism: Dermatemys mawii (assembly GCA_007922305.1). Taxonomy (NCBI): domain Eukaryota; kingdom Metazoa; phylum Chordata; order Testudines; family Dermatemydidae; genus Dermatemys; species Dermatemys mawii. The sequence continues at coordinate 3,776,336 of ML677361.1, forward strand.
TGCACTTAGCAATCTACTAATACACGCACTAACAAGCCTCTGAAACTAAAATCTGCTTTTATAACAATCATGTCAGTCTCACACGAGACTGTCAAAAATTGCCAATGCCAATTATATTTCAAACCAGCATGGCGGGGTATTGGGAAAAGTTTTCAACTAGCAATAATCACGCCTCGGATAAACCTCATTAGCTATGATACTGCCACTGCGCAAAGCTAAACAACATACTGCACTCTTACAAGCCACTAAAATCTGTTCGCTCTTAAGGTTAAAGGGACTTTTCACTAGCACTCAGAATGCCCTGAAAACTTTCCTCCATCACCTCAGTGTAAACCTACCTCTGATACAATTAAGCAATAAGATATTTACACAGACTTTGACTTTCCATTTTATTACCAATTTAAAGACAAGAAGAGATCCTGATGCATTCTGGGATATTTATGCTAATTATGTAATTGATTTACCCTATAAAATGCTGAGGAGAGGAAAACAGTTTAGACTATTAAAAAAAGACCCTATGTAAATTATTATCATACAGGATCAATTGACAATTTGATCTCATCCAACTTTCATTAGAAAGAACACCAGAAAAAGAAAACAAGACCCTCAGCCAGTGATTTTCAAACTTTTTTTCTGAGGATGCAGTTGGGTGTGGGAGGGGCTCAGGGTTAGGGCAGAGGTTTGGGTTGCAGTAGTAATGGCTGTGGGGTGTGGCTGGGATGGAGGGGTTCAGGGGTGTGGGAGGGGACTCTGGGCTGCGACAGAGGGATGGGATAGAGGAGGGATGCCAGGTTTGGGGTGGGATCAGGGCTGAAGCACAGAGGTGGGGCTATCAGGGCTCTGGGCTGGGGGTGCAGGCTCTGGGGTGGGACAAGGGGTTTGGGGTGCAGAATGGGGTTCCAGTTTGGAGCGAGCTCAGTACTGTGAAAGGAGTTTGGGGCACAGGGTTAGGCCTTACTTCTGGTGGCTCCCGGTCACCAGCACAACAGCAGGCTTCTTGACTGTCCTGGCCCTGCAGGCCAAGCTACACCCTGGAAGTGGCCAGCAGCAGGTCCGGCTCCTAGGCGGAGGTTCTCAAGCAGCACCACCTGGCTCTCAACTGCAGGCACCACCCCTCCCCCAACTGCCATTGGCCGGGAGTTCTTAGCCAATGGGAATGCAGAGCCGGTGCTCGGGGCGGGGGCAACCCCAGGGCCCCTTTGCCTAGAAGCTGGACCTGCTGCTGGCTGCTTCTGGGGCCCAGCGGAGTTTTGAAACAGGTAGGCACAGAACCCTTGACAGCGCCCACTGCTCCTCAAAGCTGTTTAGGGAGCCAGCGGACACTACTCAGAGGAACTCTGCCAGGGTGTATGAAACAAGGGATGAACGAAAATAGTACCCACAGTGGCAGATCACGCCCTCGTCTAGCGTCCTCCTCCTGGCATTGTAGATGGCCACTTTGGCAGTACCAAGAGGAGGTTGACGAGGAGGTCTCGTGAATTTGTGGAAACACAGACAGAGTGTGGGGAGAAGTGCAGCCAGAACCTCAGCAAGAGGTTCAACCTGGCGCATTCTAGATAGGAGAGTGCCAGCTTCTCCTTCACACCGCAAAAGGTTTTGGGGGTGGGGATGAATTGTGCCAGGTACAGGTTTGCGCTCATGGCTCCATGAAGGAGCCACCAATCAATATCCATGGCAGGGCATGGGACCAGGGTGAAATAAAAGCTGGCACACGTGTTCCTCACTGTCTATAGGTGGTAGAAACTCATACCATTTGGTATTGGAGCAGGACATGAGGGTGAGGAAGAGAAATGTGTGGAGCACAAGCATGTAAAGTTACCTTGGTGCAGTTTGGAAGCAAACTGTCTGTAGGACACAAGACATGGGCTAGATGACAGGAGGGCCTGGGGTGAATGGTGGGTGGGGAGCACCCTCTCACAGGACCCACTGAAGGAAAACCTGGCAGTAAGGCTGCCTCCACCTACTGGAGTATGAATGGCGGGGTCTGAAGGGTACAGAGCCCAATGCACCAACCGAATGCTTGGGTACATTACCATGGAGTTGTAGCTCTGCTCCATTGCTATGAAACACTAATCCTCATGGCACAAGACCTGAGGACTCTGACGCATGCATCTTTCAGATCATTGGCCTGTTCAAGAAGCTGCAAGCCGGGACTTTTTTCCCAGAGGGTCACTGTAGGGGAAATCAAAATGACCATTATGATCCTTGGAGACCCTGCTTACCCTTTAATGCCGTGGCTCACGAAACCCTACACAGGGAGACTGGACAGCAGCCAGGAACAGTTCAACTACAGGGTGAGCCACTGCTGAATAACTGTGGAGTGTGCTTTTGGCTATTTAAAAGCCCGCTGGCGCTCTCTGTATGGGAAGCTGGACTTGGCCAAAGCCAGCATCCTCGCGGTTATATCCATGTGTTGTATCCTCCTGTAGTGAGGTGATCACCCTGCTCTGGCCCTGAAGGGTTAAAAATAACCCTGCAGAGGACTGTGGCTGGGGAAAGCAGCTTAGGCTGATTGGAATAGCAGCCACAGCTGTGGCCAACTCAATTAGGGCCCAGCTGGCCCTTATAAGAGGGTTGTGGCCAGGTGCTAGAAACAGTCTCTCTCCAGGCTGGGAGGGAGCAGGGCCTGGCTGCCTGTAGGACAGGGTACCTGAGGTGGAATAGTGTTGGGGGAATAGGCAAGGGAGCTGGGGAGCTCCAGCCTAGCAACTCCCCAGGCTGCAGGCCTGATACAAAGGCCTAAGGAAGGTACTGGGGTTAGGCAGAGGAAGCTGGTCTAAACCCCCTTGCTTATGATGACTGGCTGTTACACTGCAGTCTGCCCCAGGAAGCAGGAGCTTGATGATGACTGGCAGTAATAGCCCAGACTGAGGCAAGGTGGGGATTAGAGGGTTGGGGGGTTCTCCAGGGAGGGGAGACCCAGAGGCAGAGTGTGGGGGTATTGCCAGGGGGAACCCCCCAGGAAAAAGGGCACCGGGGTCTGGGAGGGACACGGGGCCAGTGGATGGCGAGACACTGGCTGCAGAGGGCGCTCTGAGCTGGAAGAGCTAATTCCCAAGACAACCAGCAGGAGGCACTGCAGGGGTGAGTCATTGCCCTGTCACATCTCCATAATATTTGTGAAGGGAAAGGTGAAAGCTTCACTCAGGCATGGGCCTCGGAGGTTCAACATATGGAGGCTGAATCTGCACAGCCAGAGAGCAGGGCTATTAGAGGGGCCCAGTTTGGGGCAGCAAGGATTAGGGATGCCTTGAAGGAGAAATTTGAGGCTGAAAGTCAGCAATAATGGCTGGTGCCCTGCACAGTAGTGAAGTTCAGTGGTTAGGTTTGCTACACGGACTTGGAGTGCTTGTTGTTTTCCTGAGCTAAGGTATCTTTTGCTTAATGCACTAATACAGTACGTTTTCAAAGTAAAAAAATCCATTTATTGAAAATAAACTTCATTTATTTAAAAAAAAAAGAAATACAGAAATACAAAAAGGGCGCGGGGGGTGGTGTGGGGAACGGTTCACTCACAGACTTGAGTATGTCCTGCTATCATACTCTGGAATCCTGTCTGGAATGCTGTGCACTGAGTGCTGCACTTCAGGATGGCTATAAGGCATGGTGATGGAGGTTGAATGCAGTGGATAAGGGTCATAGTTTTCATGGATGGATGGTGATGCTACTGGTGTTGGAGGCAGCTGGGGGTGGTAAGAACCTGGATGTTGGGGAAAGTGGGTTGGAGGAGACATGGAGGCACAAGGGAAAGAGTTTTGGGGCAAGGGCTGCAGGGCGGGGGTGGGGAAGTGCGGTAGTGCTCTGCCTGCATGGCAACGAGAGCCTGCATAGAGTCCGCTTGGCGCTGCATTATGCTAATCAGCCGTTCCGTGCTTTGCTGCTGGTGCATTGCGTTTTCCTGGAGGATCCTCTTTTCACTCTCCCTCCAGTTCTGTGCCTTTTGATTCTCTTCCACAGACTGCTGCATCACTTCATGCAGCATGTCTTCTTTGCTTTTACGGGGCATCTTCCTGAGTCTCCGCAGTCTCTCAGCGGGTGATAAGTTGGACGTCTGAGATCTCAAGTTTGCACCTGTAAAGGCAAAATGCAACACTTAACAAAGGTGGTATTGAACATACCAGACAGAGCAATGATTCCTTCGCACTTAAGGAGGCAAAGCACAGTCTACACAATACCATAATTTTCCTGTCCCAAAGTGAATACACATAACCATGGGAGCCCCAGAAATGGTGAGTAAGCATAGGGTCAAGAGGGATGCATTGTTTCATGGCTGTACTGTCCTCTGGGTTTCTGTGCCCGGGGGAGAGCCAACAGCTGAAGGGGGCACCTACACTGTGTCCCAACCTTCTCCACAGGAGTTCATCCTGGAAGATATCTCACTGCTGAGGGTGACCAGGGAAGCAAGGGAGGGTCGTCTACTACAATGCAACTTCCGCCCTTGCCCATATGCAGCTTGCCTGTGTGCAGCAATGGTCCCCCGGCCCTTGCGGCACAGAGACATTAGCCTGACTGGGACAGGGGCCATGGTGTCTCTCCCAATAAATCTGTACAGATGCATTGCCCACGTTCTGGATGAGACCTTCGAAAAGATCACTGAGGCCGATTATGGGAATGTGATAGACCACATCAATGCCCTATTCCCCATCTAGTCATGCATGCAGCCCAAACCCTCCTTGCCCCACGAGCCCGCACCAAAGAACTTCCAGGAAAAATATGGTGCTTACCAGGAACCTCCTCTGGTGTTTGTCCTTCCCCAAGCACCAGACTCCATGACTGGCTGCCTTCCTCCTGGCTCGAGAAGAGCTCCTGGCTGCATGGCTCGAGGGATTTTGGAGTGTCTCCCCCTGCCTCAGCATCCTCGCTCATGCTTTCCGCCTCCTCCTCCTCCCTTATTGTGCTGGGCTTGGAAGTGTCCATGATGGTCGGTGGAGTTGCCCTGAAGTATTGCATCTAGCTCTTTGTAGAATTTGCAGCTCGCAGGGGCAGCACCGGAGCAGCTGTTTGCCTCACCGGCTTTGCAGTTGGCATTCTGCAGCTCCTTTAACAATCGACTGCAGTGTGTCCCGGTCATGGCCCCTGGCTGTCATGGCCCTTGATATCTGCCCAAAGGTATCGTAATTCCTATGGCTGGAACACAGCTGGGACTGCACAGCTTCCTCCCCTCAAACACTAATGAGGTCCAGCACCTCGCCATTATTCCATATTGGGAATCGCCTGGTGTGTGGAGCCGTGGTCACCTGGAAAGATGCACTGAGAGCAGAGTGCCTTAGAACAGGCATTGTGGGACACTTCTGGAGGTCAATCAGAGTGCATTAGGTATCCACACTGGCAGCACTCCAGCAGTAGAGCAACAAACATTAATCCTCTCGCAGAGATGGAGTACCAGGAGCGCTCCAGCTGCGGAGTCAGAGTGCTGTACGTGCCTTGCCAGTGTGGACGGGTAGTAAGGTAGAGCATTCTGGGTGGCTTTATGTGCTATAACTCACAAGTGTAGCAAGGCCCTGAGCAATATCCTCCACTCTGCAGCAAGTATCTTCTAATACTCAGGGTCACTGAGCCTGGAGACATTCATACCCAGAGTTCATTGTCCTCCCGAGAATGCTCTGTCAGTACTGCACTGGGAAGCTATACCTTAAGCCCCCTGATGACAGGGATCCTTATGAGCCGTGCAAAAGAAATGAAAAACTGAATGACCAAGAAGCATTTACTGCTTAAATAAAGACAATCCCCCACATACAGTTATTCAGCAGCACTCCTTAGTAACAGGCAATAGTTTACACCAATGCAACCACTAGAAAAAAACAAGTGAAAATAAAAGCCTGTCTATTAAAACAATGAACAATACCACCACCCACAATTAACTCCACTCAAAGCTCACATATATATACACACACACACTTCAAAACCTATTAATATTCTCATCAAGAATGAACATTAACAATTAATATCTGATTTTATAACAACCATATCAGTCTCATATGAGACTACCAAAAATTGCTAGTGTCAAATATATTTCAAATCAACACAGCAGGATATTGGGAAAAGTTTTCAACTAACAATAATCATGCCTCAGTTTAACCTCATTAGCTATGATATTGCCACTGCGCAAAGCTAAAGAAGAAAAAAAATATTTTACATGCCACTAAAATCTGATCACTCTTCAGGTTAAAGGGAGTTTTCACTAGAACTCAGAATGCCCTGAAAACTTCCCTCTATCAGGTCAATGTAAACCTACCTCTGTTATAATTAAGCAGTATTTACACAGAATTTGACTTTTCCTAATTTTATTACTAATTTAAAGACAAAAAGAGATACTGAAGCATTCTCAGATATTTTATGCTAATTAGCTAATTGTACTGACCCTATAAAATGCTGAGGAAGAAAACATAGACTACACTACTGTATTAGAAAAAGATCCCAATGTATATATTAAATTAATATATCATTTACAGTTTGATCTATCTCATACAATTTTCACTCTTTCATTAGAAAATCTTCTCATTCATGTTACAGCCCATTTGTTATTAGAAGAAATGTTAATTTAAACTCCAAGGTGTCTTAAAGATACTGTACCACTCTTAAATGAAAAATGCCTTAAAGTTGCTTCATGGACTGCTTAAAACACACACGTATCTCAGTTCAGATTCTCACCAATGAAGCAAATAACAAAAAATGAAAAGACTGTTAATGATCCAGTATAACCTTAATGTAATAATATACATTGGGGTATTTTTCTAATACAGTAGTCTATGTTTTTTTCCTCACTTCGGCATTTTACTTAGGTGCTTAAAGTAGAAATCAGAAGCCTAAGTCTCTTTGTGAATCTAGCCCTAAATGTATCTTTAGGCACTTAAATACCTTTAATAATCAGACTCCTGTATCAATCCTCTGTTTTTCATCCAGAACATTAAATTTGTGTATAATGCCTGGGAAATTAACCTGTAAATCACTTCCAAATTAAGAGTTACAAATGTTTCAGATAATAAATAAAATTATTTCCTGTTTCCAATGAACATTATAATGATTCATCAGTCAAATTCTATTCAAATTTAATCTTTTGAAAGGTGTGGCCCCCATGATCAGTTGTTGCCAAATCCTTTAAGCATCTAATTCCCAAGGTGCCTCAGTTTCCATTGATAAACCAACCTAAATTATCTACTAGTGTGTATGCACAGAACCACCTAAATCCAGACACCATGAGTAGCACCAACCCTAAACCCCACAGCATGGGGTACACCCCTGACCATCTGAGCTGACTGCTATTGATAGAGTCTCTCCTCCAGGAACTAGCTAATTTTTTTTTTAACTTTATTATTTCATGCAAGGTGTTCATCATGATGTTCCTTACCATGGCGTTGGGACATGTCAGCAGGTAGAAGGTGTGTGTGAGCACCGTGGTGTCCTGTAGGTTGCCCAGGTGGGAGATGTTAACACTGCTATGCAAATGGGTGATGTAGACTGGCTTGTTGCTGGCTCTTGGGGAAGGAACGGACACTTCTTCACCAGCTGCTGAACGATCTTATCTACCTCATTGAGGTGCACCTTATATAGCTGGCCTTTCACCTTCAGGGTCCAGTTATGATTTTTGACATAAGTGAGCACAAGACTCACTTTAAGAAGTCAGGGAGTCTGTGCTTCCCAGCTCTGGAGAGCAAGCCCACCCAAACCATCAGAAAAGGAAAATAGCAGAGCTCCTCAGGAACACAAACTAAACCACCACAGCTTTAAAACAAGATCAATATTTATTCCTGCTCCAATATATCAAAAACACCCCAGAGAAGCCTGGTGAAAAATTCAGGAAGCCCAGAGAAAATAAAAGAAAACTAAGAAAGAACCTAGCTTTCCAGAAAACCTTCCTTTCCTTATCTGTTTTTCAGGCAGGCAAAAAGTCAGCTTCCCCAGAGACTACCAAAAATTACTAACAGCAGCTAAATTTCAATCTGTCAAGGCAAGACATTGGGAAAAGTTAGTAACTGGCAATAGGCACATGTCAGTTGAATCTCACAGACTATTATACTGCTACTGCACAAATCTAAATCTAGAGACCATGTGACTTTTGCTCACTCAACAGCCACCTGTTCTACCGCATGGGGTGAACTAACTGCCTGTCTAGATCAGTGGTGGTCAAAGTGGGGTGCGCGCATCCCCGGTGGGGTGTGAGACCACCCCTGGGGATGCGCAAGACCCTGGCGCTACCACCGAATCTTCCCGGGAGACCGCCGAATTCGGTGGTCTATTTTTTGTACCGCTGAAATGCCACCGCAGAAAGCAAAAGCTTTCTGTTCCGCAGCATTTTGGCAGACATACCCCAGGGGGGCCGTGAGCAGACACTGCTCCGCAGAAGGGGGGCGCAGACGGAAATGTTTGAGGACTGCTGGTCTAGATCAGGGGCCTTCAAACTTTTTCCTCGGCGGCCCCTTCTCGCCAAGGAAAAAGTCGCACCCCCCCCCCACCCCGGGGGTATGTCCGCCGAAATGCTTCCACGGAAAGCGAAAGCTTCCGCTTTCCGCAGCAGCATTTTGGCGGTACTAAAATAGTCCACCTGGCAGTTTGGCGGTCTCCCAGGCGGGATCGGCGGCGGCGCTGGGGTCTCATGCACCCGCGTTTGATGACCACTGGTCTAGATCATGCTGGATGAAGCTGCCAGCAGCTATTCCACTATGAACTTCTCTTGCTGCAGGACCTCATCCTGCGGAAAAAAACACAAGTTGCTTCGTGTCAGCCTTTTTCACCAGTCTAGTCACAGGGCATCATTGGCCTGATTATGCTAATTAGGCAATCACCCTCTTTGCAGCCCTAGCCTCCTGTCCATTCCTGTCTCCCAAAAGTTCTAAATGCGTGGCAGCCTCTCTCAGGACTCAGGCAGAAATCTTACCCGTTTCTCCTCCCCTGCTCATATCATCAACATCACAGCAACTGTCCTGCTCTCTTACAGGACCAACACCAAGAAACACCCCCAATAGACTCTTCCAGACAGCTTGGAGAACAAGAACGCAGCCCAAATCTCCTTGTGGCCTCAGTAAGGCTGGTGACCCCTTGTGGAGAGGCTGAGAAGAGCGGCCATGGTACACCAGAGGAGCGCAGAACTTCCATGCACCTCAGGCCTCCAGGAGCAGCTTGCCTATCATGTGGGGAGGGGGAAGAACCACACGGCACTTTTGCTCAACCCTGGTTTGACACCCCATATCTCAGGGGAGCGCCCTGTAAACCCCATATTCATCATTAATGTATAATTGTGGTATTTCATATAAAGCATGCCATGTAAGGTATTGTGGGAAAAGCTATAATGTGCTGAAAGCCATAGTTCTATCTATCTATCTATATATATCATTAGTACAGTGGTTCTCAAACTGGGGTTGGGATCCCAAAGTGGGTCGTGAACCCATTTTAATGGGGTTGCCCAGATTGGTGTTTGTTAGATTTGCTGGGGCCAAAGCCAAAGCTTGAGCCCTACTATGTGCGGCCAAAGCCTAAGAGCTTCAACCCTGGGTGGTGGGGTGCAGGTTACAGGTCCCTGCTCAGGGCTGAAGCCCTTGGGCTTCAGCTTTGCCTCCCTTCCAAGGGTAGCAAGGTTCAGGCTTTGACTTTGGTTGGTTTTCCTTCCTGGGGTGGGGTGGCAAGTTTTGTTATCAGAAGTGGGTCACGGTGCAATGAGTTTGAGAACCTCTGCATTAGTGCATATGAAGTTATGAGATTGTGTTGTATGGTTCTCACTAAAATATGCTGGGAATTACTCAGATATTAGATCCCCAGAATCAAGGACAAGGGAGGTAACGAATGCCCGGGCAGGTGTTGAACAACCATCAACAGCCACTGTCCAGCAAGGAATTACAATGCAAGGACTCACTTGCACAAGGCCACCCTAGGGGAATTGCTTAACCTTGTCTGGTGACTCAACAATGCCCACCAGATATGCCTGTTCTTGTGTTCTCCAAGAACATGGACTGAGGATATAAAATAGGGGACAGAGGCCACTTGGTTTGTCCTGTCTCTTCTTCCACCTCCGCTGAGGGCAACGAGAATGCTGGAGCTGAGGAGACTGGTCCTCAGGCTAACAGGGTGAGCCTGCATATGAAGGACTGTACCCAACCTGCAATATCCAATGGGATGAGAAAAACTGCTTAGTCCAGATATTGCCTGGTCTATTAAGATTGATAATTTAGACTGTGTGCTTATCTTTTATTTTCCTTTGGTAACTATTCTGATTTTTGCCTATCACTTAAAATCTATCTTTTGTAATCAATACATTTATTTTAATGTTTATCCTTACTAGTGAGTTTTGACTGAAGTTCTAGGCAAATGTGCTCAGGTTATAAAGGCTGATGTATATCTATTTTCCATTGACAAAGTGGAGAAGCAATTAATAAACTTGCATTGCTAAAAGGGTCTTCAGCAATACAGGATGCTATATTCCTGAGATACAAGGCTGGGTACTAGCAGGATTTGGCTCATGCCTTTCTCTGAGTATGCACAGCGGGGTCTGAAGGGTGGAGACCACATGAGCCAACCGAGTGCTTAGCGACATTATTACAGAGTTGTAGCTCTGCTCCATTGCTATGAAACACTAATCCCTACAGCACGGCAGAAGATTTGAGTACTCAGAGTACTATCTGTTAATACTCAGGGTCACCCAGCCCAGAGACATTCATATCCAGAGTTCACTACCCTTGACACAATGCTCTGCGGACTGGAAAACTATCCCTTAAGACAGACCTGCACAACTCGGAAAGCAGCGCGGGCCATATTACTGCAAAAAAAAAAACAGTTGCAGGCCGAAAAGCCCCGCCCTCATCCGCTTCCCCCCACTCCACCGCTTGGCTTGCCCCACCCCTACTGACCCCCTGCAGGCTGCAGAGTGAGCCCGTGCGGGCTGCATGTTGTGCAGGCCTGCCTTAAGCCCATTAATTTCAGGACTCTTTATGAGCTTGGTATACCTGTGAAAGGGGCCAAAAATTGAATGATCAAGAGACATTTACTAGTTAAATAAACAGAACGTTCCCTACACGCAGCTATTCAGCATTACTCACTAACAGGGAATGATTTACCCCAACAGCAACATTAGAAAAAAATTATGTCAATTAAACAATGAAGAGTAGCATCATCTGCAACTAGGTCCACTCAAAGCTCACAGAAAAGAGGAGTACTTGTGTCATCTTAGAGAAGAACAAATTTATTTTGGCATAAGTTTTCAAGGGCTAAAAGTCACATCATCAAATGCATGGAGTGGGATACAGTAGGAAGAAATATATACAGAGTACATGAAAAGATGGGGGGTGCCTTACCAATTCTAACAAGATAATTTCAAACAGTTGACCGCACCTTCTTGCTGATTGTTTGAAATGGGCCACCCTGATTATCACTACAAAAGTGATTTTTCCTTTTGATAATAATAGCTGAATTGTCTTGTTGGAATTGGTGATACAACCCCCATCTTTTCATGTACTCTGTGAATATACATGCCTACTGTATTTTCCATTCCTTGCATCTGATATGACTTTTGACCCACAAACGCATATACCCAAACAAACTTGTTGGTTACTAAAATGGCACAAGTACTCCTCAGTGTTTTTTGCTGATAAAGACTGGCTCAGCTATCACTGTGAAACCTGTCAAAACTCACATAAACTCCAAAATCTATTAATATGCTCATCAAGAATAAACACTCACAAATAAAATCTGATTTTACAACATCATCAGTCTCATATGAGACTACCAAAAATTGCTAGTGTTAATTATATTTCAAATCAACACAGCAGGGTATTGGGAAAAGTTTTCAATTAGCAATAATCACACCTCAGATTAACCTCATTAGCTATGATACTGCCACTGCGCAAAGTTAAAGAAAAAAAAAACCCATTTTACATGCCACTAAAATCTGATCACTCTTCAGGTTAAAGGGAGTTTTCACTAGAACTCAGAATGCCCTGAAAACTTCCCTCTATCAGGTCAATGTAAACCTACCTCTATTATAATTAAGCAATAAAATATTTACACAGACTTTGACTTTCTGTAATTTTATTACCAATTTAAAGACAAGAAGAGATCCTGATGCATTCTGGGATATTGTTTATGCTAATTAGCTTAGTGTATTGCCCCTATAAATGTCGAGGAAGAAAACTTAGATTATTGTATTAGAAAAAGACCTCAATGTAAATTAAACATCATACTGAAGCTATCTCTGCTGTCCATACTATAAGATATCAAATTCATGAATTAAAATATAATGCTAGTATAGATCTGCTAAAATTAACTGTACTAAGCTAAGTACTGCTAGAATCTGTCTCTAGTACACAAGTGAATTTCTCCCCCTAGACTTTGAGAGAAAAGATGGTATGATTGATTTCCTTGATGTTTTGAAATATTGTTTTTTTTCTTTAAATCAGTTTTACAACATATGTGTTCTTTGAATTGTGGGATCTGTAGTTTTCCTTTTTAGTTTTGTTTTGTGAACCACAGTTCCCAGAGTTCTCTGTTTCGACAGCCTTTTTGTCTTCTCTGAAGGTCAGGCACTACCATTACATGAGAGGTGAAATTGCAAATGCTTATTGAATTTTTCTTGCTGGTTTAACAACAACGGCTTTATTTTTTCTGTTTTATTTTTCTCTTGTTAATATGCATGTTTTATGGAAATGCAGGTACAGCTAAACTGGGTGCTGTAGAGATCTTTGGAGTCCGGTTATCTTCAGATGCTGCCATTTCCTGCTGTAATGCTGATCTGATCTGTCCTATCTCCATAGTGGTTTATAGTCAGTGTGTGAAATGTTAGTATTTTTTGCAACTGTAACAGGAGTGGGAAAAAATGTAGATGTGGGACTTAGCAGGAGAGTGAAATGGGAAATGATTTTTAATTATTTCATGGACTAAAAAGCATTGAGATTAAGAATCATATTTTAAATGTAAAAGGTCCTGTTTTCCAAGTGTATTTCTTTTCTTCATCAAATATTTCTTTCTTTACATTTAGCCTTCCCTCGCCCCCCCAGTATTGCATGTCACAAAATCTTTCATCCTTCACCACATTTCACCAATATATCCCTTCCTCGTGGTTCTTGCTACTTAGAACTTACTGTCATCTCTCACCTATACCTCTGCAGATGCTCTGCCTCTCATCTTGGTCCCCTCTAGTCTGACCAAAATGCTGCTGCATAAACTAGTGTCCTCTCCCACGGCTCTCATCATGTTGGTCCATTATTAAAGGTTGTGTCACTGGCTTCACTCTTCAGCTCTATAGATTTTAGGTACCTAAAATCTTTGAGGATGTGGGCCTAAGGGACTTAGGTCTGGTCCTTACTATAGACCAGGGGTGGGTAAATGTTTGGCCCAAGGGCCACATCTAATTGCCAATTCAGGCACCTACATCCAATATTTAAGTGCCACTAGCACTGACAAAATCCCTGCTCAGCTGCTAACTAAGCCTGTGGGTGTCTAATATCTCTAGGCACCTACGTTTCTGCTGTTAAAGTTTCTGAGGCACCTAAATTTTGGTGGCTGGGCCTGGACTCAGCTGCCTCAATCGTGGCCCTGACCCTGCCTAGCAGCTTAGCACCTAATTCACACCTAGGCCCCACCAGGATCCACAGATTAGTTATTTCCTCACCTCTCTTGCTTATGGGGCCCAGTTGGGTAGATGTGAACTCAATGGGAGTTAGGCACCCAAAACCTTGGAGGGTCTGGGCATTAGGCCTTGCAATGCTGAGCAGGGCAAAGCCTAATACCTTGAAAAATCCAGGCCAAACTCTTCAGATGTGGGTGCCTAAAATTAGGTACCTCAATCCACATTTAGGTACCTAAGTCTCGAAAGTGGTCAAATTTTCAGTGATCCTGGTCAGCTGCAATGTCCATTGACTGTTACTGGCACTCAGCCCTTAGCTTTGCAACTCAGGCTCTTCATTTTAGGCTCCCATGCTGGCCCAAGCTGATATATTTGGTGTTTAGTGTGAATTACAAATTCTCTCTCTGCTTTCTCTCTAGAGATCTCTAGGCAGTTCATCCCCTCCATTGTTTTGTTTTTTTAAAAAATGCTCTTTATACACAGGGAAATTACAGACTGGACAAAAATCTCCTGAAAATAGGGGGGACAAATGTCTCCCGTTGTTCCTTTTGTCCTCTGTGCTCTTTGACTCTTTCCCAACCCTATCACCAAAGCAATCAATGCCTCTCCTGTCCCCAGATCAATTCCCCTCTCCCAGCCAATTTATACTGCTAGCTTTCCAAAATCCATTCTCCCCTCCCTCAGTCATTTAATACTGTCCCCTACTGTTTGTGGGCCACTCTGCTGCCCCTTTGTCAGCCTCCATCTCCCAGCTGCTCCTCCTACACTGGGCCTCTCTGTTCTTGGCTCCCTCCAGACTGCAGTAAGGGAACAGCAGCTCAGGCCTGGTCTACACTAGTGGGGGTCGGGCGGGGACCCAAGATACGCAACTTCAGCTATGTGAATAACTTAGCTGAAGTCAGCGCATCTTAGGTCGACTTACCTGGCGTCCTCATGGCGGCAGCGGACTCCCCACGTAGACTCCACTTGTGCCTCTTGGCAAGCTGGAGTTCTGGAGTCCACAGGGAGGGCCTTTGTGGGATCAATTTATCATGTCTAAACCAGACGTGATAAATCGATCCCTGATAGAGCAATCATTACCCGCTGATGTGGCAGGTAGTGAAGACATACCCTTAGAGACACACTGAACCCAAGCCTCTCTGCTGTTAGAGAAGCAGCAGAGAGAGAGGCCCCACGCCTGCCTCCCTCTCTTCCTCACACTGAGGAGGATGGTGCCCAACATGGCGACTGTCTTGGGAGGCAGCCTAGGTTGCAAACTCACCCACCAATTCAAGGCCTGTTTTGCCCAGGCTCTGTAACAGCCAGAGGCTCCATACTGTCCTGCCCAAAACCAAAAGGGTGGGATGTTGAAGGAATCTCTACCAGCAGGGCCTCTATCCTGGAGATGGGTAGGAACAGCATGGCAAGTTATCTCTGCCTTCCCCTCATCAGAGGCCAGTGGTGAGGAGGGGCATCATCTCTGGGGAGGGGTTCTGAAGATAGGGGTTGCTGCTGTGGTGAGGGCTTTGTTTTGTGTGATGCTGCTTCTGTGTGCACTGCTCTCCACACTGATTTGGAGACAACTCTGCACTGAGAGCAGCGGATAAAAGGTCCCACCTGAGAAGCTGGACTCCCAAACCAGGCAAAGCCAGTGGATATGAGATTGACATCCTTGGGCTCCTCTTACCCTATCTCTCCACTGCCAGTCTTGGTGCCCATCACATGTGCCTGAAAGGGATGCTGTCCACCTGCAACCCAGTGTAAAGCTATGTGTTAGGTAGATTTTGGCTTTCCTCTGCTTTGGTGTCCCTTTAAAAAAGTCATAAAATGTGAAGAACTGGCCCCAACTCTGCCGAGTTTGCCCACTTGCAGGAGGGAACTGCCTATCAAACAAGGAGGAAGGGCGAGACCAAGTAAGGCACAGAGCTCGGAGTCAGGAGTTCTGGTCTCTTGTCCCAGCTCTACCACTGACTCCCTACATGACCGTGGGAAAGTTACTTTACTTTTTTATGCCTCAGTTTCTCTAGCTGGACAGGGAGGCTAATAATGCTTTCCTTGCAGGTGCTGGTTAATGAATTAAAGTGTCCAAAGTGATTTGGGATTATTGACTAGAAGGCAGAAGAGAAGGACAAAGTATCATCATCAGCATCATGACTTCCTCACAGTAGCCCAAGAAAAAGTAACCTTGTAGTTAAGGAAGACCTCTGTTCTAAGGTTTAATTGCCATATATTCACTTTCTTGGATCCTAGATGAGCGTATACTGTGCTTTGAAGGTGCCGGAAGGTTGCAGAGCCCTTGGGCTCCACCATTACAGATCTCACTCCGTGGCCAAGGCGTCACCAAACCTGGCTTTTGTGCCAGCCAGCCCTCCTCTAGATGCCATGGAAGTGGAGGCACTGCAGCACTTTGTTTCTTGTTCCCAGAGGCTGTTGGTCATGACCGGCGCTGGAATGTCCACTGAATCGGGGATTCCAGACTACCGCTCAGAAGGGGTGGGGCTTTATGCCAGGACAGACAGGCGGCCTATCCAGCATGCTGAGTTTGTTCACAGTGCCAGTGCCCGTCAGAGGTACTGGGCAAGGAACTTTGTGGGCTGGCCCCAGTTCTCCTCTCACCAGCCTAACGCAGCGCACCTGGCCTTAAGAAACTGGGAGAAGCTAGGAAAGCTCCACTGGCTGGTGACCCAGAATGTGGATGCCCTGCACAGCAAGGCCGGGAGTCAGCGGGTTATGGAATTGCATGGCTGCACCCACAGGTACTCTACGGGGTTAGGGAAAAGATGGTTAATGCATAGGTAACATCTTGTGGCTGGGAAGGTAGTGTACAAATGGGAGTGGTATTATGGGGGGGGCCACAAGGAATTATGTAAGGATGTCATGTTACTACACCAGTGGGACAACATAAAGGTGCTGCTTGACTGTGGAGGAGGTGAGCACAAAATTGCCATGTTATGGCGGGAGGGTGGCTAATCCACAGATGCTGTTCAAGGGGCAGAACATCTTATGCCAAAGTGCTCCCATGTTTCACACAGCTTTTGTGCATTTGACTCATTTCCCTTTTAGTCTGTTATAATTAGGCTCTTCTCCTTTTTTGTCATATCTAGAGTCCTCTCCGTGAGGGCAAGAAAGGGAACAGGGTCCATGAGCACACAGGGAAAGTTAAAGGGGGCTGAAATCAGTGTGTTGTGTTGGAAACACAGAAGGTGGACCTGTCTGGAGACAACAAGTGCAGCAAGGCTAGTACATGCCACAGACATTGCCTACTGTATGTACACAGCACCACTGCAGTCACTTCTTGGGAGGGAGGGAGAGCAGCACTCTGCCCCACAGAAACGGAGGGGGAATTTTAGCCAAGGCCACTTACCAAAAGATCCCAAGGTACTTTGTCTGCACAGAACAGATGGGACCACAGTGTTTGAAGGCCCTGTAGAAAAGATCTGCACACACAGTAAACAGCATGGCAGCTAGTTCATCTGCCTTGGAAGGATGCTGGGCTGAGTTGACGCTGTTGGAAGTTGAACCTGTGGTGATATTTCAGAGGAATACTAAAACCATTAATCCCCCACACTGTTGGTAAGGCTGGAGGTGGGAAGTAGGTAGAGGACTTAGGCCTTGCCTACACTGCCACTTTACAGCGCTGAAACTTTCTCGCTCAGGGATGCAAAGAAACACCCTCACCTCCCCAAGCAATGCAAGTTTCAGTGCTGTAAAGCATCTGTGTAGACAGTGCAGCAACGCTGGTGGCTACTTCCCTCGTGGGGTGGTGCCGCGACTACATAGCCATGTTAAAGTGCTGCCACAGCAGTGCTTTACCGTTGCTAGTGAAGACATACCCTTTGGTCGCTCTTGAGTCATTCTGACTTTCTAGAGCAGTGGTTTTCAACCCTTTTTCATTCATGGACCCCTAAAAAATGTTGAATGGATGTGCAGACCCCTTTAGAAATCTTAGATATAGTGTGTGGACCCGCAGGGGTCCATGGACAACAGGTTGAAAACCACTGCTTTAGATCACATATTCTTTAGAACTCACCTGCTCCCATAGGGCAGTTTCCTTCAAGGTCATAATTAAACAGAGTTGTGAGGGCCATATTGAGCTTCCAGACTTCACGCAGGAATGACTGGGTAACACTCTGGCCTGTACTATGCAGGAAGTCAGATTAAATGATCACAAATGGTCCTTCTGATCTTAAAATCTTTGGATCAGTAAATCACTGCAGCCCAGTGGAGATGGGGCCCTCTGAAAGACCATGAACTGTGTTTCAGGGTTCTCTGTCTTGGCTGCGGAGAGCAAACTCCCCGCTTTGAGCTTCAGAAGCACTTCGAAGCGCTGAATCCCACCTGGAGAGCTGAAGCACAGGGCGTGGCTCCTGATGGGGACGTCTTCCTCACGGAGGAGCAGGTGCAGAACTTCCGCATCCCGCCCTGCAGCAGATGTGGTGGGATCCTGAAGCCAGACGTGACTTTCTTCGGGGACACAGTTAGCCAGGAGAAAGTGGACTTTGTGCACAAGCGCCTGGCTGAATCAGATTCCATGCTGGTGGCAGGATCCTCTTTGCAGGTAACTGCTCATCTCTCCTATCTATAGTCCTATTTTTCTGGGCTACTGTCTCTGCAATGGTCCCTGATCCCTACCATCCCTCTTATCTTAATCCATTCTCCAGAGTTTCCTAGTATTTTGTTCTACTGTCTTTAAAATCTGGCTTCACAGCTAGCCCTGTCGGGTACCTATGTCTTTTCACTCCAGTGCCAGTCTGACTTGGCCATTTTCCTGATACTGCTCTAATCTGCCTCTGCTATTCTAGTTATACTTTCTTAATCTCCATGGCTGCCCAAGTAGCCCTGTTATCTGCCTGATTTTAGATACAGATTAGCCCTGCAGAGATCACAGTCCCACCTTTTCTTGCCCAACCCTTTTGTCTTTAGCACCCTATTAAGCCCAATGTGAAATATCAGGAAGTTACTGAGTGCTGCAAAATCCCTCTTCACTCCCACTTCAAGTTTTCCTTTCAATTTTCTAATATATTCCTCTCACGCCCTAGTGTTATGGGAATGGCAACCTGAAATAACTTTGTCTCTAGTGTGGGGAAGCTTATACATTACCCAGGCTGGAGACCTGAAGGAAGCAGACTGGCAGGGAGTGTTCTCTGCCTGGAGAGAACAGAGTTGCAAATGAATTCCTCATTAGAGTGCTGAAAAAAGTTGAAGCAGACGAGGGAGCAGAGAGCTGTCCCTTGCTTTCTGGAACAGTCCTGCTGGGCAGCTCCCCTTCTTTGCTTTGCCTTGTTTTTTCCTCCCTGAGCTATTTCTTGCCTGTGCTGTTGTTTATCCTGACTCTGAGCCTACCACTTAACTGGGAAAGTGTCTGGGACACAATTTTCATGAAAGCTATTTTACAGAATAAAGCTTCACTATAAACTGCTCACACACATAAGTGCAACTACTCCAAGAGCTGACGTGAGTGGGTAAGGCCAAGGCTGTTGTGTTCCAGACCTCATCTCTTCATGATACTTGGGGCCAAACTGCTGTTTGAGCCTGAAGTGAGGTCATAATCCTGTCCCTGGAAGCGATCAAGGTCTCATGTTTATCCCCAGACTTCACCAGTAGCAGGACCAAATGGGCAGAGGGATAAGCCACGAAAGTGGAAGCATATAAGCAAGGCCCTATGATAATTAGCTAAGGGTAGCAAAGAAAGTCACAAAAACCCATTGAAGGGGGAGTATTTTCCACAGTATTGAAAATCTTTCCCATTAGGAGTTAAGTACAGCTGCTCCCATCCTGTGCAGGTTTGACGAAAGGCTCTAGTGCTTGAATGACGAGTAGTTTGCAAATACACCAGAGGGAACAATCATGTCCGACCATTGGGCAATGGCCTATGTTGACTGGTACTTTCTATAGCTCTTCCTCTGTCCAGGCTCCTCATCACTTTGTTCCTCTGTGTCCCTCCAGGTGTACTCTGGTTACAGGTTTGCACTTGCTGCCCATGCGAAGAACCTGCCAATTGTGATCATTAATATTGGACCTACAAGGTCAGATCACCTTGCATCCATGAAACTGAATGCCCGGTGTGGGGAGTTGCTGCCTCTGATTGTCCCGCGGTGACCCAGCTTCCAGTGTTAGTGAGCTTGGAACCTGCACCCACCCAAGGTAAGTACCCTGTTCATGGGAGTAAACTCCCCAGCCTTACCTGTGACAACCCACTGAGCAGCAGGAGGTCCTTGTACACCCATCAAATGCTGAGCACTTCTGGCATGATAGGGACTGAGATCAGCCAAACAAAAAGCCGTCCCAGTAACAGGTGCCAACACTTGGTCATGTAGTTTGAGCTCTGACTGATGCAGTCCTGATGGGGCAGGCTGACTATCTACAAATTAATTAACTTAAATAAAGGTGCTGAGCATCCTTAATTCTCATTGACTTCTTTGGGTTTGAGAATGGCTCCAAGAATGCTAATCCTCCCAGAGAACGGGGTGAGAGGAATTTTCAGACTTGACTCTTTAGTTTTCTGGTTTCTTTGGGTTCCAATCAGAGAGTTACTTTAACAAGGCAGTTAGCAGAAAGCCACTAGGGAGTAACTGCAGGTCATAGAGTGGCTGAGCATCACAGTGTTGAAACTTTGTGTTAGGACATTAAAAAAAGTGACTTAGCAAGGCCCATTGTGCACTGTGATTTTTAGGGCAAAGTTTACAGGATGTGGTAATACAAAAACTTTGCCTCGTAGGATTGTGCACAGCTAATCAGGCCCTGATTTTTAAAGTATCATGTTCCATCTGGGTGCTATGGTAATAAAAATAATAATCAACATAAAGCAGTTTCTTTTCCTTATATTGTCAGGTGCTTAGTGACTCATAATCAAGAGGGGCTATTTCAACCCAGGAGGCAGAGATGAGATCTAAAGGTGCATCTTTTGATGACACCAGCAGAGGGCAGCAATCCATCATCCATTCCAATCAGATCAGCTTCCTGCACTGAGCCCTGGTCTCCATTTACCTGGAAGCAGGAGGAGTAGGAAGCATCTGGTATGACTTGTCCCTAGAGTCTACTGTGCCTCTGCTTTGCCTTCACTGCAAGTTGCTGGGACAGGGTGATCAGACTTTTGTATCTCCAAACCAAGACACTTTTCTTACAATTGGCACCAGGAGGAGGATTGGGGAAGGGGAGCTTGAGGAGTGATTAGACAAATTGGAATGCGGGGGGGTGGGGCACGGAGCTGAAGAGGATTTTAGCATCTGGGGGTTCTAATGTCACAAGCAGGTGAGAGGGGACGGTATAACACAGGATCAGTGAAGCCAGAACTCTGCTCTCCCAGAGCTGGGAGGAACCTGCACAGGAAAAAAAGTTTTCAGCAGAGAAGTTGAACAAGGGCATTTGCTAAATACAGCTGCTTTTCAGAGAGAGACTTCATTGAGGGGTGGGTTATCAGCTGAACAAGTCCTCTTCTTCTAGCAGGGAGAAGGCTGAGCATTACTAGGCCAGAGGGAGGTACTGTACAGTTTGGCAGCCACCCCGTCTCCTGTTTGAACCTTTTTTGTTAATTACTGGGATATTGCTGGAGTTTCATAGAAGCAGTTCTGGTCAGACTGATTCAAACTAAACTGTTACCGTCTCTGGAATGCACAGTTGGGAGTAGATTTTCAGTGTGTAATTATATTAAAAAATTGCTTACAAGATTTATGTTGCTGCTTTGGAATTTTTTCGCCTCCTATGAATCAGTCAAGTTCATGCCTGGGTCAGATTCATTTTTCCATTTCAGAAATTCAAGCTGAAATTATTAGCACTAGGTGAAGCAAAACAGTAATACGACGACACCTGCACAAGAGACCACCCTGATTAGGGAACTGTCTGTCTACAGAGACCACCCAAAGTATCCCCATCCCTCATTTTGCCCCAGCACTAAGAGAAGATCCACCTCTGTTAAGCTACCAGTTTCTGTGGGTCTTTAAGACGTATTTTGCTATATACAAATTGAGAGGCAGAGTGTGTGCTGGGCGAACAATGGGGCTTCGACCTGCTCGCTATACAGGGATTTCAGTGTTGTGGTGAGTCCTTAAGATTCCATTTAGGATGCAGATTAAAATGCTCCAGTGCCGTCATCAAGGGCAGTTTCCTATAGTAACCATCCAAAGATGATGATAATAAATGCACAGGGCCAGGAGTGCTGTGGTCACTTGCTGAAAGGACACTGCCTCTCCAAGTAGCCAAGTGGGGAGGGCTGCTTATGTGACACAGAGGTCATGCACTTGTTCACATCCAGGACAGCAGTAACTAGTAAGCGAGGGGAGATCCTGCTACACATGCCATCTGAAGCGAGGTAGTTTAATGTCCCCCTGCCCACAGCCCACCAGCTCTACGTAAAGGGGGACATCTTTGCAGTGAATCACAGGTCTGTTTGCTGATGTTCACAAGTATCATGCCAGCTCTGGCCTATTACAATTGCCCCACCTGCCAAAGCTTCCCAAGCAATCACTCAGCAATTCTCTTCATACTATCATCAAGGCTCCTATGCAGCAGAGTTCTCACTCACAATCAAGGAGCTTGCATGGAACTTTTATTCATGTAGCAACTTTCCATACAGGAAGAGACAATTATGCCCCCTTTGGAGGGGAACTGGGGCCAGGTTTCTCATTATCCATGTCAGCTTCTGGACCACTTTGAAACTTGGACAGCATTGGAGTATCAAAAACAGAAGGTGTGGATTTCATGTCAGAAGGGCCTGCCTTTTGGGGAGAAGGTTTGGGACTGTTCCCAGGAGGCCTAGAACAAGAAAACATTTCCAGTGAGGATCGCCAGGGAGAAGTAATGTGATAGGTAGCTAACCTCTTTCACCTATCCCTACTTGTTCAGTACAAGCAGCTGAGCACCGGTGAAAGCAGTCCCAGAACTCCTCAGGTATTACTGAAAAATTAGGCTAAGCTACATTCCTCTAATGGTTTACATGAGATACATATTAATACACAGGAACAGCATGGTATAGAATGAATTCCCAGTTGTCAGAACCTACCTGCACAGTGTATTATGGTATACAAATGCACTACCGCCTCTTCACTACCACTACACTGCCTTTTCTCCCACTCCCAATCAAGGATCTGATCACTGCAGGGTCAGTCCTTTAAACTGCTTTTCTTCATTTGTTAGCACTCTTATGCAATGGAGTTTAATCTTTTCCTCCCTATGGAGGTTCTTGACCAGCATAAGGCTGAGTTGATGGGATCCCTTCTTTCTGCTGAACCTTATCCAGCACTGCTGAAATGGAAGCTTGGCCATCATTGACTTCGGTGCAAACAGGATCAGAGCTCTTCATGTATAATCAAATTCCCCTTTTCTTCCCCCAAAAGGAGATCCCACAGTGAGCTAAAAGGTCCCTCCCCAAGGGCCATATTCTCATCCCTTCCTCACCTGAAGCAGCATCTTCTGCCATTTCTTCAATGGGACTGTTTGTTCAGTACAGTTCTACTCAGAAAGAACAAGGAGATCGGAATGTGGCCCTGAGATAGTGGGTAACTAATGAGACCTACCTTGAGAAACCGGTGTACCTCAGCTTATTGATGTGGTTACCAGCCTGGAGGGAGGCATGAAAGCCACCAGGGTTCAGCACTATAGGATGCAGATCGATCATGCTGTGGGAAGACAAGGCATTCAGGAAGAGAGCGAACACTCACCGCAGCCAAACTGTGCAGTGCCCTGTTGTTCACTCTAATTCTCTGAGGGCAAGGGGAATATGAGTGGGGAGATGTCTGTTCCTGTAGGACTCCTACAAGAGGGAAGAGATCCCCGCGTCACACTGACCGGGCTGCAGGAGAAGCAGCATTACAGGGGCTGAAAGGCATCAAATGAGTGTTCAGTCCACATCTGACAAGTGCCTGCTTCTCTCTGACTCTATCACAGATTGACTTTCCCCCTCACTCCATCACCTATAAGGAAGCAGGGACATGCTTCCTCTCCTCCTTGCTTCCTCATCCTCTCCTAGCCAGTACTGACCCTCCCTAATGCCTCAAACCTCTTTTGGTTTATTGTCGACACCCCAGCCCAATGGTGCTTCAGGTCAGTGTTCGAAACTGTTGCTCTGTCCATCTATTGGAGATAAAAGTACTTGTTAGACAATGGCACAAGCATTGTTTCTTCACAAGCAAGTTAGCTAACCCACCAATCAGTACTCCTGCTGGGACAGACTAAAGCTGGGACGGAGATGCTGGGAGCCTCCCCACTCTCTACAGGGCCTCTGCTGTGAGCTCCCCACAGCCAGTACTCCTGCCCCTTTCCTACAGAGTCTCTGCTCAGAGAGCCTAGGGCTGGAGTAGCTACTGAGAGAGGGCTTCCTCCTATTGGGAGAGCCTTGCTTCCTGCTCCTGTATTAATGCTCACAGTCAGAGTTAACTCCACGCAAGAGAGGCCTGCAGCCCAGAACAGGTGCCATGTATACTGTGAGGATAGCACAGAGACCCTAGGCAGCCTGGAGGACTTGCATGGCTTGAGGATACGACAGGACTAGGGTCCCTAAGAACACATTAGTGGAAGATCCAAGTACAAACCTGTTTGCTCATCAGTTCGGGAAAAGGTCCAAAGACCCTGGGCATGGTGAATTTGGGAGGAGCGGTGGAGCCAGAAGTCCAGGCCCGGGAAGGACAGAATCCTCCCTCCAGAGCTTGCTTCTTCCCAGTCACTTGTCTTGGACATCGCACTTTCACAGCCTTTGCAGCTATGAGAAAAGATGACAAAAGCAATCCCAAAGTATTTACAGCCAGCAATTTTAAGGCCTTAGGGTGTGTTTCACTGCCCAGAGAGGCAGACAGGCTGCAAGGTAGTTCTTCCATTTTTGTGATAGCATGTATTTAAAAATCAAGCCCAGAGGGGAACTGAATGGCTCAGGGTTTGGTAATAGGCAATGGAGCTGGTCCTAATGCAGCTCAGATCAGGTGTGACAGAAAGTTACTAACCCTTGATGGCTGCTTGTGCCCTGCAGGAAATAAATGTGGAGGGGCTCAGTGAAGTTCCTAGCGGGTGAGTGTTCACATCAGCACAACTGGCCACCTATTGGCCATCTCAGCAAAGAGGTCATGGAGACTGAACTCTCCCACCTTGGGCAGTTGTCCTTCGAGGCTAGAGAGGAGAAATGCTGTTGGGACAGTGAATGTATGGACATGTATGCAGTGACATTCCTCTTAGTCATTAAAATCCCAAAGTGACCCATTGATCTTGTTTATCCACCCATCCTGCCTGCAGCTCAGCTGTGGCTGGATCCTTTTTCTTTGGCAAAAATCCCAGGCTCTGAGCATACACACACGCACACATATGCACCCATTTTCTGTAACCTATGTACCTTGAGTTTGTCTGAATATAAGAAGTAATGACTGGGGTAGAGAAGCATTGTTGTAGCTGTGTTGGTCCGAGGATATTAGAAGAAGAAGAGATCTGTGTAAACTCAAAAGCATTTCTCTCTCACCAAGATAAGTTGATCCAATAAAAGATATTACCTCACACACCCTGTCTCTCCTGGGACCAATGTGGCTACAACAATATATAAAAAAGTGAAACCCAGCCACAATATATTAGTGCATCAATATAGCTTATTATAGTCTAGCGGGTATGATTTTCAAAAAGCTAGAGGCAAATTTAGTATTTGTGCATGTGATGGCTAGCTTTCAGCATGTGCAGATATCCAAAGTGCACGTGAAACCTCAGTAACTACCTATGCATTTTTGCTAATGGCTTTGAAAATTAGACCCACTGCATTTTAAAATAATGTCACATGAGTAGGAAATATATATATAAAATAATGTTATATGAGTAGGAATGGATCTGCCAAGGCACCAGAGAGGGGAACATTTACAAGGGCCAACAGCTGTCACGCTTCAAGGCATTACCTGAGCACCTGACTTCTCCCCTGTAATAGTTCTGTATCAGACGTTAGGTACATTATGGCCAATAGGGTTTACACCATCTACGGTCAGAGGCAGGAAACTAGACTAGATGTCCTGTTCGTCTGTTCTTGTCTGCTGGCATTTATGTCCCACAAGCTTGAGCATTCCTCTGTAGTGGTAAGCATGGGAGGCTGTGTACACGCTTCAGACTTGCTTCTCTGCATCTCTCTCAAGCATAACAATCCAAACAACTCAGCCAGCTTTCCTCGCTTACACAACTGAACCATCTCCCTGCTGGGGTGCATGAGCCAGTTCAATCTCAGGATGGACTAGCCCAGCATTTGCCGTAATTCTTAATCTTTCCTTTACAGCAGACCCACAACAGAAAGGCCTCAACTTCAGTCCAGGCAGTTCTGATGTGCCCATCACTTTAGCATCAAGGCTCTGTTACATAACCAGCATTCACAGTGAGTTCTGTCTAAACTTGGAGCCAAACTCTCCAGCCTCCCTTTCTTATAGCCAGTGATCGCTGCCAAGAAGAAAAGCATTTCTGGATCCATCTCTCACTCCATTATGGTGAGGAGCCAGTGAGAGAAAAAAGCTGCAAAGTGCCATACACAAGGGAAGATTCAGATCCACTCTGGTCTCTGAGGGAGGCAATGGATTTCCACTGAGAATGTTCTCTATGTTCCTCTGTCTCAATGGCTCTCTTTGCCATAAGGGTAAAAGCTTATCTGTGCAGGAGACAGAACTTTCTCAGGAGCTGGTCCAAAACTATGAAATTAACTCCCTTGGAATGAAGATCCATCACAAGTCACACCACCTTCCACTCCAACTGCAAGGGGCATTTCTTTCACCTGCCTTTTCTAAGAAATGTAAAGCAACATGTAAAGTTATTAAAAAAATCCTGCCAAAACAAGACACCAATGCACACACTTCTCCCTGTGGAGAGAGGATGAGTCTGAACAACAAATATGGCAGATTAACACATTAATCATGTTGCTTAATGCACTGTTGGAGGGCACTCGGATACTATGCTGATGAGCATGGTACATATATAGCACGGTACATATACAGTATGAGCACGGTACATAGATAGTACCTCCCCACCAGCCAGTCAGGATTGGAGCAGCTGTCCCCAATGTTCTTTGGGTCTCACCCTAACCCCTCATCCTTCAAAATGCTCATATTGACAAGGGCCAGTTATAGGACATTCAAATGGCTGCTAATGGTCTGCAGCAGCTTTCAAAGTTTGCTCTTAACTGTCTCCCTAAACAGAAGCCAATGAACATCTTCTGTGGAGTCAAGGCAGATCAGTTGGATGCAGCTCAGAAGAGATGGCACCGTATGTGGTGCACTGTGCAAAAGGAGATCTGGGTTAAACAGTAAATCGCTGTCCCGGCACATACCTCGTCTAGTACAAACTGCTGATAGGAGGGAAGTGATGCAGTACTCCAATGTGAGGCTGGTGAGATATCAGATAGTGGCACAGGCTGACATCAGATTGTGACCCTCACCTGTTTATCACATGGACATGAAAGAGCCTGCTGGGTTTAATGATTCACTCCAGTGTCTATGCACAGAGCTGATACAATGGCTGCAGTCAGGCTTCTCCTCTCGCTCCTTGTTGGCCTATGTGCTTATTATTTCTACAGCCAGGAAACCCTATCTGCAGGTAAGCAAAGCAGGGATTTCACATCCCCGGGCACAGAAGAGGGCTAGGGCTGACTCCCTGTTACAGATCAGATCCTTCGCTGGCTGCCAAAAACTGAACTAAAATCAGGACAGAAGTTAATCCCCTTTTGTGATACTCTCACAGATCAATGTAAAGGGAAAAGAGACCCTCATTTGGTGATTATTGTCAGCATCCAACACAACTGAAAATACTTTCTAAAACTACGCTAGATCCATGACAATGATCTATTTAAGAGGCACATAGAAAGTTGGAGCTGAAAAACAAGAGGTGAACAGAGAGAAGGGCCAGTGTAAAAGGGGGTAATGAAGCAAGAAACGTGTGGCTCAGGGAACCACTCCAGTGAATTTAGAACAGGGGTCGGCAATCTTTCAGCACTGGTGTGCCAAGTCTTCATTTCTTCACTCTAATTTAAGGTTTTGCGTGCCTGTAATACATTTTAACGTTTTTAGAGGGCCTCTTTCTATAAGTCTATAACATAGAACTAAACTAGTGTTGTATGTAAAGTAAATAAGGTTTTTAAAATGTTTAAGAAACTTCATTTAAAATTAAATTAAAATGCAGAGCACCCCCAGACTGGTGGCTAGGACCCGGGCAGTGTAAGTACCACTGAAAATCAGCTTGTGTGCCGTCTTCGGCACCCCTGCCGTAGGTTGCCTACCCATGGTTTAGAAAATGCAAAATGATGACAGGAAACGAGTTCCAACGATGCCCTAAGAGAAGCCAGATACTTTACTACGGTTGTGGTATCACTGTGGAAGCTTGTAGCTGGAGCAGAAGATTTCCTCCAGGTGGTGACAAAGGAGGAACACTAGTTCTGAGTAGCAAAGATAGACCAGGACTTGGGATAACCTTGTTTCAGAGGCTGGGGAACCTTAATATCAAGACAAGGAAAAAATACCTCTTTCTAAAACGAGCCATTAAGAGAACCAATACTCTGGTGCTTGCCATGAGCTCCCTTTGTGGTCTGGGAACTATCATAGGAATGATTCCCATATTGCAAGTGATCTCTGCTCCAACAGGTCAGGCTGATCAAAAGTGTAACGACTCCCCAGTTGTACAAACAATTTAGCGCCAGTACTCAGCACTTTACAAACGAATACTCTCAGTGCTCCTGGAGTATCAATACCTCCATTTTACAGATGAAGAGATAGATCCTCTTCAATGGCACACATTGCTGGGATTTAGTGTTGGAGTCCTGGGGCTCCCTGATGTCCAGGATCTTAGGGAAGCAGTGGGGCAAATTCCTGGTAACAGTCTTTTAAACCTCCAGAAATGGTGCGAGGGAAGCGTGTGCTGGTCACTGGTTCAAGCACTGGGATTGGGGAACAAATAGCCTATGAGTTTGCACGAATGGGAGCCCATCTGCTCCTCACTGCCAGGAGGGAGAAGCAGCTCAAGGAGGTAAGACCCCAAAGGAAGACAACTCAAGGAGGGTGGAGAAATGGAACATTTGGGCTTCTATCATACCCCACTCTCCAATTCCATACAGCAGTGTGCAGGGGTGGCCAAACGCTGGGACACACTGCCCTCCCCCCACCACGTTACATCCCCCTTCTCTCAACAGAAGTTGTGTTCACGCCGAGGCCAGGATGTGGCCTTGAGCATGCTGCTGCTGCAAATCATCACTTCTTTGCTCCCCTGCCCAATATGATTCTTCAGCTGCATTCAGTCCCTTCTGTTTCATGCTAGACCGAGCTCCTGCCCCATCCATTCACTTGGGGCAAACTGAAGCAGACGGCTGCACACTTTACTCTGTGCTATGAAACAGCGGCAATGCAGAAGGCTGTTCAACCTGCTGCACCGTCAAGTTCTTTGCTGATTGCTGCTCTTTTCCCTTCAGGTGGCACAGAAGTGTCTGGAACTGGGGGCGAGTTCTGCCAGGCACGTGGTGTCCGACATGAAAAACTTGACTTCAGCCCAGAATGTCATTGACGAAGCCAGAAACAAACTGGGTAAAACTTGCATCTCTTCCCTCCTTTTCCTTGTCCTCCTGTGACAGGGAAGGACATAGACTTCTCCTACTCCAATCACCCATGCTGCCTTTCCCTGAAACAGGATTCTCCATTCTTCTGCTAACAGGAAAAAGCCCAACCATCCTAGGGATTGGCCCAGCCATGCAGATTCGCAAACATTGATTCCCTGTAGGGTTAGCGGAACTCTCTTTTTAATAACTAATTACTTCAACTGGCAGCAGAGATGCAGAGAATTCCAGAACAACCGGCTTAGGTGGGCTTCCAAACAGCGGGGACTTCCCCATGCCCCAGCTGGGAAATCCCTGCACTAACCCTCAGTGGTAGCAGGGCAGCTTCACTGGGAAGTTGAACAGTCATTAGTGTTATTCCATCACAGACGTTGGGGCCCTCCATGAAAAAGAGTGCTTGCTTTAATCAACAGTTACTGCTTCATCCCAAGCTGCCTGTGCTTGGTGTCAGATGGAATAAGCATCATCTGTCACAATGGAGCACTCGAGTGTGCACTGAGTAGCTGCAGGCAAGTCAGACGTACAGTGGATGCTGGGTTAGATTTATCGGGGAGGGAGGAAGGCTGCAGTGAGAGTGGGGTAAGTCTCCAGCAGTCTGCACAGAGGAGGGAAAAGCAGAGCCTGACTGCATATGCCTGAGATGGCTCCACTGGCATATGACCAAGATGGAGATGCGAGTAGTTTCTCTGCTAGGGCCCTGACTCCAAAGTCATCAGCATCAAGTGCATCAGCAGGAGGGTATACAGGAATAGTTGATGTGCATCTTGACTCTGGGGAACAAGGCCGAGAATACCAGAGTCCAGTTCCATTCCCTTTTAAGTCTGTGGGAGTTTAGATATTGACTTCAGTGGCTGTAAGTCCAGCTCTACCTAAGAAATATTTAGGGTCCCCTGATTCTGGTAGGACTCTCATTCAGAATGGCTGCTATCTTGGAGTAGAGCGGGCAGATAATGTACCACATCCATCCTAATCCAAGACCAGATGCACATATTTAATCTGAATCTGTGTTTCCCCTTCTCTTTAAGGGGGTCTCGACTACCTGGTTTTGAACCATGTTGGGGAAAGTGGCGGGTTTCGCCCATTCCAAGGAGACATGGCAGCAGTGACCAGATCCATGACAGTCAACTTCTTGAGTTACATCCAGCTGACAGTTTCTGCAATGACCATGCTGAAGGAGTCTCAGGGCAGCATCATTGTCATATCATCCCTGAGTGGTAAGGAAGGCTGCTCCTTTCAGTTACCAGTGAACGCATCCGACCTGCCCTGCTCTCAAACCAATCTCAGGGCTAACAGTACTGTTGGAAACATTGTCTCATCTCGCTTCCTCATAGGAAAATCCACTAGTTACAACCACAGCCAATCTCTTCCTGCCTGTTACAAAGGCTTTTACTTCCAGAGAAGTTTTGTTAACTTTATGGTAGCAGAGTATGGGTAATTACAACTCTCCTCCAAATCTATCTTTAAAATGCCCTGTACAAACTGTTCACTGGGATCACTCACCAGTCACTAAAATGCAGCTATCCCAGGAGTTTATTCTAATAGGCACTCAAAGCACAGTAAAGAGGGCCACCTACCAAACCATCTACAGGTTAGAGGTCTCCTCCCAAGTACTGACATGCTCTGATACTGTTCAGCTTGTGACATTCGATGGGATCCCTGGTAGGGCTGCCCCATCTAATAGAAGACATATCTGGTTACTGAGGTTGGCAGTTATGCAATTGAAAAATGGTCTGAACAGTATTTAGACCAGGATCTACATGAGACTCCAATTTGTCCTGACAGCTCCACTTGCCTAAAACCTTTTCCCTCAGCGAATCGTTTCTTTGGGGGAACTTCTCAGCTATTCCTATTGCTTTGATTCTCTTCAGGTCGCATCGGATGCCCATTCTCCCTCTCGTACAGTGCAGCCAAGTTTGCTCTGGAAGGATTCTACAGCGCGCTACGCAGGGAGCTGAGCCTTCGGGAGATCAGTCTCTCAGTCACAGTTGCTGTGCTGGGATATATCGACACAGGTAAAACAAAAATGCTACTCTCCACTGGGCAGACCCAGTCATTAGGCTGCAACACACAGTGCAGAAGGGGATAAATATCATTCAGCTGTTGAGAGAGAATCTCAGGGGAATAAGGGACAGTCAGGAGATTTATTATATGATGATGATCTTAAGAACTATAGAAAAGGTTTGGGAGTTGGCTCCTGTAGTTCAGAGAGTTTATGCTCCCCAATGCACTCAGATGCACTCTGTTCAATCTGGAAGACAAAAGGGAAGGAGATACCCTGTATGATAATTGTTCTCTTTGTCACAGACAATGCTTTGAATATCCTCGGTGATAAAATCACCATGCAGGCAAATCCCAAAGAAGAGTGTGCACGGGAAGTGGTGCGGGCCGGAGTGCTGCGACATCGAGAGGTCATATATCCTTACTGGACCCTAAAGCCTCTGTTGCTGCTGAAGGAATGGATGCCAAGCCTGATGGAAAGGCTGCTGGACAAATTCCTCAACCTGGAAAATATCCTCTAAGCCTCAGGGCAGTTCAGTTTCACATAGAAGCACAATAAAAGGAAAGCTCTGCTCAAGCAGAGGGGGCAACTGAGGTGCTGGACTCATGTTTATGCTGGACATAATCTTTCCAAAGTGCAAAGAGGGCAGCTCCCTGGATAGGATAGAGAGATTGTTTCCTATCTTTTAACCTAAGGGTAGGAATAAATGGTCAGCTTTCAAAATGGAAAGTAAATAGTGGTGTCCCCCAGGGGTTTGTCCTGGGCCCAGTCCTATTCAACATATTCATAAATGGTCTGGAAAGAGAGGTAAACAGTGAGGTAGCAAAATTTGCAGATGATACAAAACTACTCAAGATAAGTCCCAGGCAGACTGTGAAGAATTACAAAAGGATCTCTCAAAACTGGGTGACTGGACATCAAAATGGCAGATGAAATTCAGTGTTGATAAATACAAAGTAATGCTCAGTGGAAAACATAATCCCAGCTATGCATATAAAATGATGGGGTCTAAATTAGTTGTTACCACTCAAGAAAGAGATCCTGGAGTCATTGTGGATAGTTCTCTGAAAACATCCACTCAATGTGCAGCGGCAGGAAACAGAATATTGGGAATCATTAGGAAGGTTAATAAAAGACAGAAAATATCATATCGCCTCTATATAAATCCATGGTACGCCCACATCTTGAATACTGGGGGCAGATGTGGTTGCCCCATATCAAAAAAGATATATTGGAATTGGAAAAGGTTCAGAAAAGGGCAACAAAAATGATTAGGGGTCGGAATGGCTGATGTAAGAAGAGAAATGAATAAGACTGGGACTTTTCTGCTTAGAAAAGAGACAATTAAGGGAGGATATGATAGAGGTCTATAAAATCATGATTGGTGTGGAGAAAGTAAATAAGGAAGTGTTATTTACTCCTCATAACACAAGAACTAGGAGTCACCAAATGAAATTAATAGGCAGCAAGTTTAAAACAAACAAAAGGAAGTATTTTTTCATACAATGCGCAATCAATCTGCGGAACTCCCCGTCAGAGGATGTTGTGAAGGCCAAGACTATAACAGGGTTCAAAAAAGAACTAGATAGATTCATGAAAGATAGGTCCATCAGTGGCTATTAAACACGATGGGCATGGATAGTGCCCCGAACCTTTGTTTGCCAGAAGCTGGGAATGGGTGACAAGAGATGGATCACTTGATGATTACCTGTTCTGTTCATTCCCTCTGGTGCACCTGGCATTGGCCACTGCTGGAAGACAGGATACTGGGCTCGATGGACTTTTGGGCTGACCCAGTATGGCTGTTCTTATGTTGAGCTAAGATTTCCCCAATGAGGCCCAAAATATACACCTCAGAGCTAGGCATGGCCATGAGATGCAGCTCCCTCCTTCACTCACCTATAGCATCTGAACACCTTGACACGTGTAACTTACAGCCTTCTCTAGTCAGCCTCTAACCCCGCAGCCTGGCCTGAGATGCAGCTACCACAGACTACCTAATAATGAATGGAATTAGACTCCAGAATGGGGATACAGAGAGAGCACTTCCCTGTCAAGGTCTGTGCTTTCCCTGCTCTTCTAAGTAGTGCAAAACTGTGCAGTTGTATAGGCTTGTGGGCAGACCTCAGAGCTGCTGTCCACCAATTAGATCAGAATGATGAGGCACAGTCCCCCATGTCTCTGTTTCAAACTGTAGTATGTGAATACACACTAAGGAACATTTAGTGTAAATCAGGAGGGTCCACACAATTAATGTGCGGCACACTGAAGTGCTGTAGTTTCACACCCACTCACCCCTCTCTATACCAGTCGCTAATATAACCAACAGGCCAAGGTGTGAGAAGGACACATCAGAGCTATATCCTAGACTAGGGTGAAAATGGCTGTCAGAATCCAAACAGCTAATTAACAAACAATTACATCTAATATTTCTAGAACATCTTTCATCCCAGACATCCCAAAGTGGTTCACAAACTTTTTTACATAAACCACCACTAAAACATAGCCAGCTCAGGGGTGTGAGAGTGGCATATAGACATGCAACTGGTGCACAATAAAAGGTAAATTTTGGCCCAGGACAATGAGGCAAACTGGGAAGGCTGTGTTGTCCAGGCACTAGACTTAAAGACAGAAGACATCAGTACAATTCACAGCCATGCCACCAACTCACTGTGTGACCTTCACAAAAGTCACTTCACCTCCCTGTGGCTATTTCTTCATAGGAAACAGAGATAAGAGAGATAACACTGCTTATATCCCTTTGTAAAGCATTCAGATCTATGGAGAAAAATCACTAGAGAGAGGCTAGCTAAATGAAACTGCCTCAGAAGCATGAAGGGTGGATTCATGCCTGCTGTTTCAGAGAGCTTAGCTATTTTAAGCTTGTGTTTAGATGCTTGAGTTATCCCTTCCCAATAGGGAAAGGCACTGTTATAACATTTCTGCATTTTCTCTTTTGCATCACAAGCCACAGGATGGAGAGAGGGGAGCCTAAGACTGAGAAGAAGAGCCAAGAAGGGAAACTTCCTAGAGTTGTGCCACAGGCCTTAATGGAGACTAGAGTGACCAGGTGTCCAGATTTTATAGGGACAACCCCGATTTTTGGGTCTTTTTCTTATATAGGCTTCTATTACACCCCACTTCCCTGTCCTGATTTTTCACATTTGCTGTCTGGTCACCCTAATGGAGACTGAAGCACAGGGATTACCCCGAGCATAGTTGTTCACTTTCTGCATGTCTCGTTTCAGCTGCACCACCTTCTCTTGCATCTCCGCAATCCCCACATAGTTACAGTAATTCATCTCTCCCTGAAGTGTCCAGAAAAACTTGGCCTAGAAAACAACATGGGGGTGGGGAGAAGGGAGGGTAAGGAACTGCTATTCGCCTCTGCAGTGGGTACTGCTGTCAAATAGCCAAGGTGAACTGTTAGTTCACAAGACTGTCTCACCATCTCTCCAGTATCCCACAAACCAATTGTTATGGCTTTGATGTTCTGTTTGTCCCTCCCACAGCTTCCTGACCCAAGTACAGGAACAGAGTAACTGAAAACCAGGCTTTGTGTGCAATGGGAGTGTTAGTGATCTGAAATCATAAAGGTAGCTTTAAGCTACCTGCCCAATTCTGATGGTGAGTAGAGCTGTGTCTGCTCCCAGTTTAAGTTGCAGCAGCCTCTTGGCTGCTCTAACATTCTGCTTCCCAAGCTCCCCGTGAACCCTATTAAGCAGAGAACAGCTGTACTGCTGTATGATCTGGCCATCCCTCAATGCATCCCTATGCTATGGACTAGGGTAGAGCTTCTACACCGCTCAGGTAGTTCCCTGCACAAGGGGCAGTCTCAGGGGGAACATTTACACTCACTTTAAGGCCCCTTTACACTGCCAAAGCAGTGACAAACAGAATCATCAGGTGCCTTCAGCCTTCTGTTAGATTCATGTGGGTTGGAATCAGGGGAAAGTTAATGTCACAGAGCAGATAGAGAGCTGGAGAGTGTAGCTGAGTCAACCTAAGGAGCCCTCACTAGAGGGAAAAGGAGGAAGTACAACAATAGCGTCAGTAAAAAGAACGAGGAGAACTTATGGCACCTTAAGGACTAACCAATTTATTTGGGCATAAGTTTTCGTGGGCTAGAACCCACTAGGCTCTAGAACCCACTAGGTTCTATCCCACAAAAACATACGCCCAAAGAAACTGGTTAGTCTCTAAGGTGCCACAAGTTCTACTTGTTCTTCTTGCGGATACAGACTAACATGGCTGCTACTCTGAAACCTGTGAATAGCTTCCGTACCACTTCCTCTGTTGAGTCCAGCCTCTATCCCTGCACACTCTCCCAGCAAACAAACATAAAATACTCCTAAAAAACAGAATATTTTTTCCATGGGGGGAGGGGAATTTGCTCTCATAATTTCCCACTAGTGGAAATCACATGACTGGATTCATATTGACCAGGCTGAACATATATCACCACAACCTGTGATTTCAGTAACATTCAACTCCCTTAAGGCTTGGACCGCTCTGCAAATAGCGACCTGAGAATCAGAGTCAACACACAAGTAGAGTGGTGGTTTCTTCAAGCTAGCACTTCATTCCCTAGTTCCAGAAGAGATTGATCCAGGTTATGTGATGAGGCTACATCTAAGCTTTTCCATGCTAGAGATAGGGGGAACCCTGAGAGGGCTGCAGGTTTCAGGAAAGCTCATGTACAATTTGGAAAACAGACTTTTTCCTCCTCTTGTGGCATAGATACCAGCAGCTGGCCTTAAGGAGAAACAGGGAAGGAGTGGTGGTGCAAAACTACATGGCGATTTATCTCATTACTAGAGTAGTCAGAGTTGCAATAGTCTCAGATATTTGGTCAGGGGAGCTATTAGTGAGGAAGGCACTGCAGGTACCTTTAAAAATGATGCCAGGCCAGCTGCCTCTTTCTCCATCTGCTTCTGCTTTCGCATAACCCTCTCACAGATCCATGGGCTCTGCTCCATGTTTGCATATAGTTCTTGCAGGCACTGCTCAGTGTAGGATAAAGACTGTACTTCAAAGTCCTCAGGGGAAATCAACTTGCAGAATGACATACTGAGGGGGTACTCATTGTCAAACTCATCCAAGGTCTCCATCCTACGCTTTGCTAGAGAAAGACAGGCAGTGAAGCTACCCTGAAAGGGAAAATGAGCCAGTGGAGTTACTTCCTACTGAAAAGTAGAGGCGTCCCTCCTTTCCCATCCTGAGGCCCTGATACTGATACACAAGAGGGTAGAGTGCTGCTGTAGTAGGAGCTCATGGTGACCAGACGTCCCTATTTTATAGGGACAGTCCTGATTTTTGGATCCTTTTCTTATATAGGCTCCTATGACCCTCCACCCCATCCTGATTTTTCACATTTGCTGTCTGGTCATCTTAAGCTCATAGCTACTTTAGGACCAACCTCTCCTAGCAAGGATCTGTGTAGGGAATAACAGAGTTGCTGAAAGCTTCAGGACAGAACATTCTCCCAGAGGAAAATAAGCTGATAAATGATCCTTTTGGGCGGGGCTTGTCTTAGGCTTCTCTGCATACAGGAAGCATTTTCCCCAAGGGCAGTGCTGGGACCATGACCTGCATTCTGTTTAAGGGAGGTGATTTCCAGCTGGGGAAGTGACAAAGAGTCCTGTGGCACCTTAAAGACTAACTAAAATTTTTTTAGAGCATGAGCTTTCGTGGACTAATACCCACTTCATCGGATGCATGCCCAGCTCCCAGCTGGGGAGAGGAGCTGGCTCAGTGCCACTGAGAAACCAAATCCCCTCGCCCAAGAGACAGAGACAGCAGCAGAGCAAACCCCTTCAGCCTCTCCTAGCCAGAGAGTGACAACTACCACAAACTCCGCTTCTGTCCCCACTTCCCTGCGCAGCCAGTGCTCTCATGTGGGTCTCACAGGGTGACACACAACAGGCCCATGACCCACAAGCACTGGTGGGGCTGGACTGTGATGACCCCCCCCCCCAGCACTCCCCCCTCATTCACTAACAGGTAAGAAGGGGCCATCCAGCAATTTGGAAAATACAGAAGGAAACAGCCCAGCCCCATCACACCTCAAGCAAAGACACCCCCCTCCCCGTCAGTCTGCTTACACTGGGGAAGGCAGAGCAGGTGAAACTGCCCACCCCTTATAGCACTGTAGGGAAGAGGCCCTGGCTCAGCTCCTGCAGCCCCACCACCCTATTGGGGGGGGGAGAGGAATGGCAGTGGGCGTGGCTCTGTCTTCGATGGGGTCAGTGGGTGGGGCTCCCTGTCCCCTGTGGCGGTGCGCAGTGAGAGGTCTCCCGTGAGGGAGGAGAAGTGGGCGTGGCTTATTGGCCCCTACCCCAGGAGTGGGCGTGGCTCACGAATTTCCCTGTCCCCCGTGTAGCGGCTGTTCTCGCAGGGTCGGCGGCTCCCGGAATACGTGTCCCTAGCGGCCCAATCAGGGAGGTGGGCGCGTGGGCTGCACACGTGACAATGCGCGAGTGTGACAGTTGGGAGGGTGGGGTTACCGCCTCAATCCGGGAAGACAGCGCGCGCCGCCCCGCCCCGCCCTCTGTCGCGAAGGGGCCGGTAGGTGGGGCCAGCGGGCGGCTCCCGTCCCCTGAGGCGCGGGGCCCATCCCCCCCGCCCACGTTGGCGCGCAGCCGGGCGCAGGAAGGTAGAGGCGGGAGGCGCGGCGCGGGTGCCAGGTTTTATTGCGCAGGCTCGGGGCCGCCGCCGGCGGTGGCGGCGGGTCAGCCGCAGAGGGTTTTGTCCAGGTTCTTGTTGCCCGGGTTGTAGGGCGCCCCCGCGAAGCAGATGGCCGCCTTGCGGTCGCACTCGCAGATGAACATCTCGCACGCGTCGTTATTGGCTGCGGGGGGGGGAAAGGGAGGCGGCGTCAGCCAGGACAAAACGGACAGCGAGCGTCGGGGCCCGCCCCACCCCCGTGCACTAGGCCGGCTCCTTCCCCGTGTGGCGAGCCCCGCGCGGGCCTTGGAGCCAGAGGGCCCCCGCCTGGCACCCCCGGGCTGTGGGGGACAGAGCCCTTGTGGACCCGCTTGTGCGCCAGCGGGCCGGAGCGCTCGGGCAGGGCCCCAGCGCTCGGGCAGGGCCCCAGGCGGCCAGCGCGGTACCTGTGAGGGCCAGGGCTGAGCGCCCCCAGGCAGGAGAGCTCCGGACCGCCCCAAGGCTTGTTTCTTTCCCTAGCAGAAGCTGGGCCAGCGCAAGCCCCACGCCCGGCGAGGTGTGGGCCTGGGACCAGCACTGCAAACTCCTTCCTCAGCGACAGGGCACCAAACCCCCCCCCCCCCCCAATCCAGCAACCAGCATTAGATCAACATAGTGCAGCCTTTGCAAGGCTCAATAATTATGTGCCCCGGGCCGAGAACAGGAGGGATCGGCTGCCCCCGGCCCCTTGCTTTAGCAGGGAAAGGAGTTAGTAGGATGCTCCTAGCAAGTGCATGACCCATGCTGCAAAGGAAGGTGAAAATTCAGAAGGCCCCTGGTAGCATGACAGTGTCCTGTTTTCCAAGCAGTGGCAGCACTTTGGGGAAGACAGAACCTCTGCTGTTTTGAATCAGCTATTTTATTCTTTTTACCCACTGTTCTGACACTTTGTGTGACAGTTGTGCCGATCCCCTTTTAGGCATCACCAGCCTCAGAGGGTATCCTTGTGGCTATCATGGAAATGTTACATAATTTCAGTTTTCAAATGTTTAAGCAATAGCTGTGTTAAGGGAGGCATTTTCCAACTATTTCCAATCTTCCTAGGTGGCAGGCAGGAAAATTTGCAGCCAAGGTGATTCTCTCTGCTAGCAAATGAAGCTGATAAACTAAAATAGCTACACTCCTTCCCTTCATTCTCAGACCTAATGCTTTTA
This sequence comes from Dermatemys mawii, assembly GCA_007922305.1. Lineage (NCBI taxonomy): Eukaryota > Metazoa > Chordata > Testudines > Dermatemydidae > Dermatemys > Dermatemys mawii. Next base: position 3,815,254 of record ML677361.1, read on the forward strand.
ATTTGAAAGGCTCTCACAGTGCTTTACAGAATACTTCAAATACACCACTACTGAAATGCAGCCACCCCATGGATAAAAAGCCACAGGCAGGTAGCCCTCAACAGTGGGAGAGGAGGAAACTGTGGGCAAGATACTTAGGCAACCCCCCCTCCCATGAGAATTGACATGAAACTTACTACCTAGCAAGAAGAGATGGGAACTGAGTTTAGCAGGACAAAAGCCTTTGTCCTTCGAGGTGTGTCCTGGATCTGAACCTGTGATTCCAAGGAGTTAAAGCCTTTCTAACCAGAGCTATGGGCTATGCTGTGTAGAATGTGATTGCTACAGCATTTCTACAGGGAGGTATACCCACTCCTAGAAAACACCATCTCTGCTGAAGTGGGTGATGGGCATGATGGGGAGCTTACTTTAGGAAACACCTTCCTGCTGAAGGAGATGCAGCTTAGATCAAACCCCCATGAAAAAGAAACCAGTAGCTGAAGTGAAATAAGAGAGAGGCAGACATACTGTTACAGGTAATGGTGGTGCCTGAGCAGCTGTATTTATACAGCTCTGTGTAAGGGTTGTCCAGAAGTCCTTTACATGCTGAAAGCTTCTGGGCCTCAGAATAGCAGTTATCATGCACCTGACAGCACCTGTGAAACAATGGGGGAATACATTCAGAACCATGTACTCAGGCTTGAGCTCAGCTGGCTTGTTTTAAGTTATCTAACTAGAATGGATTGTCTAGACCAGGCCTGCACAACTCAGAAAGCAGCAAGGGCCATATTACTGCAAAAAAGCCAGCTGCAGGCTGAAGAGCCCCACCCCCATCCACTTCCCCCCACCTCACTGCTTGGCTTGCTCCACCCCTACTCATGCCCCATGGGCCACACAGTGAGCATGTGGCCCCCAGGCCACATGTTGTGCAGGCCTGGTCTAGACAATGCTTTGAACAAAAGGGCATAATGATCAAACAGCAAATGTAGGGTGTCTCTGAAGGGAAAGTAATCTGTCAGATAAGGGGCCAAATTCTCAGTTTTATTGTTGCACATGCACTTACATCAGTAGCATTGCAGTGGCATCACTTGGGTACAAAGCCCTATGATGTATGCTTAAATCAGGTCATCCCCATTTGTTTCTCTTGGTTGCCACTACAAGAGTTGCTGCACATTCACTTCAGCTCTTCAATATAGCAACCACCAGCAGAAGAGTGAAACAAGGGGAGCTGCTTGGATGATGTGTAACCCCTGAGAATGGACACAGTGGAATACAATACAACTCCATTTCTTGGTTCTTAGTATTGTTAGCCAGGAATGTTCTCCAAACACCTACTGGCTGGGGCAGCTGAGAAGGGGCTGTCAGAAAGAACTGCAGCTACAGCTGCAAGGAGAGGGAAGGGTTTTGAGAAGGCAAAGTCTCACCAACCTGTCAAGGTCGTCCACTGGTGTTCCACTGCCTCCAAGGCCACAGTAGCAGCCGTAGTTATTATAATCCAGTAGTGGGTTGCTGCTTGGGATAGTACATTTGATCATCTCTCGGAACTGCCACACAGCCCGGGAGATGGTAGCGGCATTGGCCGCACCCACTGAGAAGAAACAAAAATACTCAGGTTGGCGTTATACCTGACATTAGCAGACAGTACATATTCATGTCTCAGACATGCCCAATCTGGTCCCCTTGTAGCTGCAACCAAACTGATGTTGATCACATATGCTAAAGACTGGGGTATGGGAGAGGGTGGGAAAATAGCTTTCTTTGGGTTTTTGAAGTTAAAGCACTAATGCTCCTGCCTGTCACAAATGGGGTGCTGCAGAGGCAGCTTCTGAAGGTGGATGATCTCATTGTCCAACTGTCTCTTTCTATAGATTACCTGTGCCTGCTCCCATGTGTTCCCACCAAGACCTCCAGTCTGTGATGCATCTGCAAGATAGACAGACTTAGGGTGTGAGAGTGAGTAAATGATGTAGCCATACCTGAAAACAGCACAATGAGCAGGATGAATTTCATTCTTTCAGCACGGTATGAAAAATGTGTCTTTGTGGTCTGCATCAGTCTCTTTATATTACAGCCTTACCTTGACACAGGTGTGATAACAGGGCAGTGTTTACATTGTTGAATGCAGACTTCTCTCAGGGGATGTGGAATCACAGAGCATAGCAAAGTTGACTGAAGGTCAGCAGTTACCTTTCAAGAAGCCAACAGGCCAGCTGCGTACTTTCGGGTTTTTTATTTATTTTAAAATTAGATAATGCGTGCATAACAAGCTAAATTTAAAGTCCTGGAAATAAATTCTTGACTTCCATAAAATAGATACAGTATAAAATGGGCAAGCTCCCCAACCACAAAAATTGAAAAACTGTTTCCAAGCCCAGAGGCTGGGGCCTCTCTGGTGAGTCTAGCACCAATAGTGGTAGTTATGCTGGTGCCTTTTTGGACACAAATACCTATCCTCCTAGGAACTCACCTGACATTTTCATGGCACCCTATTTTATCCCCAGTCCAGAAGGTGAACCTGTATTTTCTTGACCTGGTCCAGATAATAAGGTGAAAGCAGTTTACCCCATTCTGAATGGTCTTCTGTCACGAGGTCAGTGGACGGGCGGAGGCACTGTATGATGCTCACGGATAAGCAAGCGGTTATTTTTAAAACATGAAGGGTGAGGAGGGAGATCTTCAACAATCTAAAAATCAAAAAAGAGCCCCACAAAAAGTGGAAATTCTGTCAAATCACAAAGGATGAATATAAACAAACAAGTATGTATGGACAAAACTAAAAAGGCCAAGGCACAAAATGAAATCAAACTAGCTAGAGACATAAAGGGTAACAAGAAAACATTCTACAAATACATTAGAAACAAGAGGAAGACCAAGGACTCGGTAGGCCCGTTACTCACTGTGTGTGTGCGGGGAGGAAATAACAGAAAATGTGGAAATGGCAGAGGTGCTTAATGACTTTGTTTTGGTTTTCACCAATAAGGTTGGTGGTGATTGAATGTCAAACATAGTGAATGCCAGTGAAAATGAGGTAAGATCAGAAGAGGCTAAAATAGAGAAAGACAAGTTAAAAATTACTTGGACAAATTAGATGTCTTCAAGTCACCAGAGTCTGATGAAATGCAGCCTATTACACTCAAGGAGCTGACTGAGGAGATATATGAGCCTTTAGTGATTATTTTTTTTAAAAGTCATGGAAGACAGGAGAGATTTCAGAAGAGTGGAAAAGGGCAACTATAATGTCAATCTATAAAAAAGGAAATAAGGACAACCCGGTGAGTTACAGATCAGTCAGCTTAACTTCTGTACCCGGAAAGATAATGGAGCAAATAATTAAGCAATCAGTTTGCAAACATCTAGAAGATAATAATGTGATAAGTAACAGTCAGAATGGATTTGTCAAAAAACAAATTGTGTCAAATCAATCTGATAGCTTTCTTTGACAGGGTAACAAGCTTTGTGGATGGGGGGAAGCAGTAGATGTGGTATATCTTGACTTCAGTAAAGCTTTTGATATTGTCTCGCATGACCTTCTCATAAAAAAACTAGGGGAATGCAACCTAGATGGAGCTACTATAAGGTGGGTGTAAAACTGGCTGAAAAATCGTTCCCAGAGAGTAGTTATAAGTGGATCACAATCATACTGGAAGGGCATGAGTGGAGTCCCACAGGGATCAGTTCTAGATCTGGTTCTATTCAATGTCTTCATCAAAGATTTAGATAATGGTATAAAGAGTACACTTATAAAGTTTGCGGACAATACTAAGCTGGGAGAGGTTGCAAGTGCTTTGGAGAAGCGGATTGTAATTCAAAATGATCTGAACAAACTGGAAAAATGCTCCAAAGTAAACAGGATGAAATTCAATAAGGAGAAATGCAAATACTCTACTTAGGAAGGAACAATCAGTTGCACACATACAAAATGGGAAATGACTGCCTAGGAAGGAGTACTGAGGAACAGGATGTGGGAGTCATAATGGCTCACAAGATTCCTCTCAGGGTGGTTAAGCACTGGAATAAATTGCCTAGGGAGGCTGTGGAGTCTCCATCATTGGAGATTTTTAAGAGCAGGTTAGACAAACACCTGTCAGGGATGGTCTAGGTCAGTGGTTGTTAAACTTTTGAGAACCGCGACCCTTTTTTGCCTTCCTGAGCGGCGCGGCAGACCCTTGTATGTCCACTGAAAAGCTGCCGAACTGATTGCTTCCGCATTACTCCTGAGAGCGCTCAGTATGTCCACCGAAAAGCCACCGAATGCGGAAGTAATCAGTTTGGCGGCTTTTCAGCAGCGGCAGGAGCTCGCGACCCCCCTGAGAGTGCACGGCGATCCCCAGGGGGGTTGCGACCCCTGGTTTGAGAACCGCTGGTCTAGGTAATAATTCTGCAGGGGTAGCCTTTGACTGGAGAAAATTGTGGCTACATTAGCATCTTGCCAAAAGAAATACACTAGCCATAATTAGGTTGTATGAAATGGAAAAGATTGCAGCCAATCTAATTTTTAATGGCATGCTGTGCTCCCCAGGCTGCTGTGATCAAGATGGCACTTTGCATCTTTGGACCTGCCATCTCCACAGGGAGCATTAAAACTAACGATGCATGGGGCAGTGTTGTATAGATACCTGGCCTGCTTTTGGCCAATGGAACCCACTTTGCAAACCCTCTTCCAGAGGGCGTTTGAGAATTACCAGCACCTTAAAATTTCCTTTCTCCCATGCATCAAAACCATCCTGGAAACACAAATATTTCACCTTAATTCACTTTGTATACCAAGAATGATACCTAATGCCCCCACATTAAGAGCAATCCTAGCACTTCAGACTTAAGTAAGTGCACTTCTAACTAGCACTGCACCACCAGATCTTTCTCTGGCTATGCTCCTGCTAACCCATGACTGCTCTGGGAACACCTGCATCCACTTCTCTCCAGTCAGATGTCAGATTGATGACAGAATTGCTAATGGAAAAAAACTGTTGATGAATTGATTCCAGGAATAAGCAGGTGGCATGGTACTCACACTCCTGGAAAGACAAATCATCTAACTTAGAGCCAAATTTATCTCTAATGTAACTCTAACTTCAGCAGAATTACTCCAGGGGTGAATTGGACCCACTACTTTTAACTCACCCACCTGGTTATCATTTATCTCAGAGATAATGATTTTCCAGTGCTGGCTTCTGAATTGTGATGGGAGTACCCAGTCACGTCTCTCACAGAGTTTTGGCTACTTTCCAGATCATAAATTATATTAAATAAAAGTGCATTTAAACACAAGCAGCTCCCGACTAGCCATCTCCCTACAACCCACCCAATACTCTATCTGTTATAATTCCCCTTAATCCGTGGTCCTTCTGACACTTTTCAATGTCTCAATTTTTATGGACAAGTTTCATTCACGTGCTTTACTAATACCCAAATATTCCAGCTACTGTTTCCTGTGGCTCTGCATTTTGTGCTTTGTGTGACCATGTCTCTCCCAAACTATTTTTATAAATAAAAACTTGCCATATTTATTATTTATGGTTCCATTATCCTCTAGGGATGCAACTACACTGAGATTTTAGCCAGTTCTCCCACTGTGTCTTGTACCTGTACCACCTCACCAAAACTAGCAAAAGTGGGAGACTGACCACTTACTTTCTTACCAGCCTGTCTTCTAAGTCTGCTCAGAGTAGGTCTAATTAACATGATGCCAAAACCACTGTGTGACCAGTCTACACTAATGCTCCTATCATTTCAAACACTGGTGGAGCTGCACAAGGGCTACAGAAAGTGTGGGAGAACTGCCTTAAATTCTCAATGTAGACTAGGCCTCTGCTCAGATTCTCACTATTGTCTTTCCTACTACTATTTTAACTTTTCATATACTTGTAAGCCTTCTTGTTCTCTGCTGCTCTAGCTAGCTTAACATATTTCTTCTATTGCCCTTTCCTTTTGCCTATAAACCGTAACCTTCTGGGATTCCTTTCCTCTTGTTTTAATGTGTGTGCTCCCAAAGAACAACATGATGGTTGTGTGTTGTGTATTTTTGTGTATTCCATGTGCACAAGGCCCATGTGTGGCAGGTACAATTCAACTCTCTGAGCATTTGTGTCTGGTGATTTCCAGATAACCAATCCTAAATTGTATGAAAGCAAGTTGGTGTCTAGGTGGTGCTCACTAAACAAGGAGAAAAAGGATACATTTCATTCTATCACTGAAGGATACTGGATAAAAGCTCTGGTCTTCATCGATCAGTCTATCCCAAAGCCTCCCACCTTGATAGCTATGACAACACAGCAGAATTTCCATTATTAAATGCAGACTCCATCAGGACTTATGGGGTTACTTTCACCAGCAGATCTTTGAGGAGTGTTTCATGAAACTACACTAGCTGCTGCTTATTATTTGCATTCTTCTCTCAGCAGCATTGTGGCCTGTTGTGTATTAATTAGAATGCTTTTTAGGATTCCTCAACTTTCTTGTCCACTAGCAGATTTTAATATTTCCTTCCAGTGCTCTTTATTCACTAGATTTCTTCATTCTCCTCAATTTGCTGTCTTGCAATCTAACTCCCTTGTTCTGCTGTGTTCAGCAAATCCAAAGAATACTTCCAAGCTTTCTGATTTCCTGGTGTGTTTCTCCCTTTCCGGAATCCACAGACATCCATGCATGACCCCTGTGAGGTGGAGAAGAATTATCATCTCTGTTTTACAGATGGGAAACAGATGCTCAAAAGAGCTGGGAGTTGAATGCCAGGACTATGGCACCCAGGCTTCTGTGCTAACCACAGGGCAATATTCCCAGTATTCCCAAACCTGTGAGAAGCCTTCCCCAATTCTGAGCCACTCATACACATACCACAACTGAGAGAGACCATTTTCAAATAATTTATTAGGAATTTAAAACTGAAATCTGGAAAAAGGGTTACAGGTGTAGAGAGAACAAACATTGGAGTGTAATAACTTACTGGCTTCAAAACATAGCTTTATTTCTTTTTAAAAAATGCCCACCCTCAAACCAGAGCCCCAGCCTCTGGGCAGCAGCAGCACTGGCTGGAGAGCGAATCACAGCCCAGTGGCAATACAGTGGGGCTGGGAGGTGCGTGGAAGGGGGCACAGAAGCAGCTCAGCGCATGTACCGAGAGGGAAGAAAGCGCTGTCTGCAGACCCAAATTTGAAGTATACAGAATAAAAATAAACCCAATACAATGCAGCTCTTCTTTAATTAGGAAAGATTAAAAAAACCCAGACATACAGACTCTTGTCTCAGTAACAAAAATTATTGCTTTGTGTTTTCAGTACTAACCCATTAAGTACCTCTTACTAAACAGAACTCTCCAAATGTATTGCTTGGTCAGGCACAGCCCACGCTGCTGGGTCTCAGGACTAGCCACAATGCAGCTAGGGAAGAAAGGGACCATTTGGGCACCGTGGCCCCTCCTCTAATCCTCACTTACAGGGGCTCATTTTGGAAGAAGAGAGGGGTGATTTTTAAAACTTAAGATGAAGCTGCATTATTTCCCTGGGAAAAGTGTTGGGCTGCATCTTAATAAAAGGCTTAATCACCCCCCTTAACAAGGTCTTTGGTTCACTTAAAACAAATCCAGACCCAAACCTGCCCCTTAAATGCCTGCTTGAGGCAACCCGACAGCAGAGGCCACTTGTTAGCAAGGGCTTGGGCAGCCTCAGGAGAAGGGACCATATAATCACATTACAGGACAGGGGACGAACTCCCACAGATTTCAGGACACAGAGGAAAGCAAATGGGAAGCTGTGATTCTAGAATTCATATGATCCCTGAGAAGCCCTTTACTCACCCTTCCCCCATACATTACCGCCCCCAGGGGGGGCGCCCCCCCCCCCCGGAAGTTAATGACTTCCCCCACCCAATGCCCTGCCCTTCAGAGAATGACCACCCCCACACCCCACCCCTGACAATGAGCCCTTCCCAGTACCCTGCCCCCTAGAAGATGATGCCCTTCCCCAGACCATCTTGATACAAGCGATACTATTTGGAGAGTCAATTCCTTTCAAAATAATGAAGACAAGCAGAGGCAGTAAAGCCCTGTGCCTAGCCAAACCAGATGCTGGCACTTAGGGAGCCAGTGGTGGAGTCTGTACATCAAGCAACTGGAAGCAGCTTTAACCCGCTCAGCAATATAGCCGATGGCCGGTAAGTTTCATTCCTCTCTCCCCCCTTCATCTCAGAGGTCTTAAAATCTTACAGTAAAAGGTGTACAAAAAAGAAAGGAGTCCTGTCAGGATTCTGCTGGAGAATATTGCTCACACTGAGGTGCCAGGTTCAGGAACCTGGAGCTGCTCCTGGAGTCAGGCTGCAGCCAGGTTCACCTCGCGATATTTACATATGATACACTAGGAAAAAGAAAACCCCACGTAAAACTAAATCTAGGAAAACAAAATACTTTCAGCTGTAAGGGTAGTGTTTTTACTTAGCAAAATATACATTTTGTTTTGTTCCGTAGCGATGTCCCACCTTTCCAGATCCTTGGAGCGTCACACCTTTCAAAACCTCACATTTACAAAACAGAAACAATTAAAAACAGTTTCTTTAAAAAAAAAAAAATAGAAATGTGTCAGTTCTGCTCAACCTTCTCTCTCTCTGCGTCTCTTCCCTTCAGAACTGCATTCACATCACATACTGTCCTTTAAAAATGTTGACAACAACAGAGTTGAAAAGATTCAAAACAATTTCAAAGCCAAATAAAAATACTCCTCATTTAAAAACTACCTAACACGATCACAAAGCCAATTCATAAAATATGTCTACTAGCTCAGGAAAGAGCAAACAATGAAAAAGAGGGTCACCCCCCAAAAAATAAAGATAAAAAAATAAAATAAAAAATAAAACTACCCGCTAATAAAATAAATAAAGAAGAATCGGTGGGTTGGGGGTGGGAGAAGCGTAAACCATCGGTGGTTAGTAAGAAAGCGAGATGATCTCCTTGGGTTCAGTCCAGTGTGGTCTGTTCAATGGGAGAGATCAGGGCAGGGCAGCAGGAGCCTGGCAGCCAGCCGGCAGTGTGCAGTTTTATTCAATAAAAAGGAAACCTTGGCTCATCCCCCAAGGCTCACCAGATCCTCCAGCCCGCTGTCCTTGGTTAGGTCACTGGGGAATCTGCAGGAGACCAGCAGAGGAGGAGAGTACGGGGAGGAGGGGGTGTAGAGGAGACACAAACAAACAAAAAACACTAACCACCTTTCAGTTTTTTGTCTTGTCTGACACAGCAACAGGGGGTGTCCAAACTTCCCCCAAAGCAGGGTTGTGCTGGCACCTTGGCAGTGGCATGAAGATCGCACCTGACTGGCAAAGAAGTGGGGCAGAATGCAGCTGCCCCTATCTTTAACATGAAGGTGTGAGCCAAAGGGACAAGCCCCAGCGCGCAATGCAGCCTGACTTCTTGGATCAAGGAGTACGGCAAGCTAAGATCCGCGGGCTCCCTGGGTCAAACTTCTGTGTTAAAGATGAGGCCTGTTATATGCTGCAAACTGAACTCACGTTACCCTGGTGGAAGAGACGCAGCCCAGTCACACCCTTTCCCTGGAAACATCTGCCCTAATTTCAGTCACATTTCGCTTTTTAAATACCAAACTTTTGCCACTTTTGAGGGGTGCACCAAGATCCTACAAGAGCTCACCCTCATCCCCTTCTAAGGGACACAGCTGGAACTGCGTGTAGGATTTTCCCCTCTCCCATCTGGATGTGGAAGCCTCTCTTCTCTCCACAGACCACCTCCATGGAGAGGAAACACCACTCCAGAGATGCAGTGCTCTCAGCAGCAGTGCAATTTGCAGAAGTAGCTGCGCGCAGGGTAGTGCAAAGTAAAAGGGTGGGAGGGGCTTGTCTTTTAGAGTGCCAGCGTGAGAGCTCACATTGCCTTTGGATTTTGGCGAACTGTGCCTCTACTGTCTGTCTCCATCAACACCCTTATTTCTACCACGTCTCCATTTCCCTCACTTTGCACCCTTCCAACTGAGCGCTCCCCTTTCTCCTTGCTACCACTGGGGCACAGCCACTTAGTCTTCTGGCCTCAGAGACCTGGATGAGCTCCTCTTTAGTGCCCAACAGCGACACTAACTGGCCAAAGAGGTTACTCAAGCAAAACACCATTTCCTTTCCCTTCCTGCCCACACTCCATGGGATGCCTCTGCAGCACTTCAAGCTTGGGGAGCAAAAGTCTGGGTCGAGGAATGAGGACCTGGATCACAGGGTAGACAGGACAGAACGCAGCCCCTCGCCTGGCCTCCTTGCTCTCATCTTCAGATGAAGCCCCTGAACGCTGGCCCAACCAGTAAGAAACTCTCAGTGTAACTTGATAATAAAATCCCCTCCTGAGCTTCACTTCTCTCACATCCTTCCCACCCACTCCTGTTCAAACATCTTACCTCCTGCCTCCTTGCTCGCTAGCTTCAGTGGTACCCATTGGTAAAAGCCGTTGCAATCAAGGGACCCTACAGAGGAAGAATTCAAATCCCCCAATTAGACAAACCAAAGGAAAGAGGTTGAGTCCATGAGTGTGATTTGTCCCTCCGTCCCTCTCCCTTGTAGGAATTTATTGGGATGTCAATGACGCAGCTCCCTAAATGTACTGTTCCTAAGGACAGCCCTGCCCCCTTTAGAGATCTGACTAGAATCATTTAGCTTCCAATCCACTGTGAGGAGGCTTCTCAGCACCCTGCGATTTACATGGAGTGATACAGCTCTCAGACCATCTCCCCCTCAGGAAACATGCTGTCCCTCTAGACCGTCTCTTCAGAGCCACCTAATGTCCCCCAGCAGAGTCATGTGGAATCCCCAATCCTTTCCCAGCTGTAGCCCCACATTCCATAGGGAAACATACAGCTAGCAGATATTTGCTCTGCACTCTCCCCATCCCTGTGTTATTCAGAGGGACCCATGTGCGTTCCACCCTTGGAAGGGAGTTCTGTTTCATTCTGACAGTGAAGAATGGTTGTGGTCTTTCTGGACACAGTGGTGAGTTCAGTCATGGCCCAGCCACTGGGAAAGCTGTTTCCACTACGCACGAGCCTCACCCTTAAGGTGCCAGTTCCCTCGGCCCAGAGGAACGTAGCTGTCATGGCAGGTTAGAGTGAAGTAATAGGCCCTTGGGTAGCTTGGGCCAGCTCTGTGGAGGGCTTTGAAGACTAGGACCAAGCCCTAACACTTGACTTGGAATTCAGTGGGGAACCAGTGTAGAGAGCAGAGGTCTGGGGTGATGTGTGCTCAGCAGCCTGTTCTGTAAAGTAGGCAGGCTGCTGCATTAGGAACCAGCTGGGACTCAGTGTTTTTATGCCTAGGAACTGTATACTGCAGTAACCAAGCCTTGGGGTTGCTTGCAGTGGTCATCATTGGGGTATTCACAATTATAGAAATCACCACCCCAAAAGGTTTCCTGGTGTAAACACAACCCACCTCCTTCCACCTCCCAACTTCAACAGCCGAGTGGGAAACACTCACCCCTAGGCTGTGACCAAAGCCAGTACTTGGAGCTGGACTTGCAGCACTGATGTAACTGCTGACCCCTGAATCCTGATTGGCTGCTCCATAAAGCTCTGCCATTGGCCCAGGACTGGTAGTGCCCAGAAACCCACCAGTGCGGCTTGGAGTGGAACCTAAGGGAGGAAGCAAAACTACATGGTGAAGATCCCAAAATGCAACCCCGCCCCACCCCCCGTCATAGCCCACTGCAAACCTCAGCCAGGTTGCTTCAGGAGTAGGAAAGTGGCAGTTACCTGTCCCTCGCACTACAGCTGCTGCCGCCGCTGCCGCCGCCATCGGTCCATATGCAGTAAGGGGAATTGCTGAAAGAGAAGGAACAGGCATTTCATAGTGGCACTGGGGGAAGATCCTGAGCAGGCTCTGGAAACAGCTGATGAAAAGGTGCATTAGCTTGGCATGTTACCTCCTACAGTCAGGATGGATAAGCAGGAGGAACACACAGCCCTGCATTTACAGGACAGCTTTCATTTAGAAAAGCCCTCAAGCAACTGAGATGACGAATTCCAGACATAGGGAACTTTTCATTCAGGACTGAAACACAGCGACATCTGGGGTGACACGGTTCAACCGCAATACCACATGCCAGCTTAGGGCAGGAAGTGACTCAGAATCCCATAGCCAGGTGAACCAGCATGTGGAATTTAGGATGGCTATTGCGTTTGGCTCCAACCCTAAAGGCTAACACCCCAACTTGGGGGATTTTTGGTGGGCATAGAGGGTCAGTAGCTTGGTTTGACATCCCATCCGGCAGACAACTTCAGTGCTCAGCATCCTCTAGTCATGCTGGGGCACAGCACCCTTCTCTAGCACCTTTCAACAGCAATGGTTCAATACTCACACAAACTCCTCCGCCCCAGCTCTCCCACTGCTGCAGATATGCAATCCTCCGTACTTTTCCAGCTCTCCTGCTAATTGCAACCCCCCAGCTGTCCACTCTAGAAGAGGGTGGAGCATGTGCAGAAGCCAGAAGAGGCACAATTAAAACTCGAAGCCTTAACCTAGACGTAGCAAATATCCATATTTCTACTGCCATGAACGCCGAGCCCTGAGGCCACGAGGCACCTACCCAGGATTGTTCTCATTGCCCCTAACATGACAGGGGCAGCATTTCATGCTCTAGTGCGAAATCCACTGGGATTCTGTTTAAAGCAATGTAAAAAGAGGTCAGAACAAATCAATTGAATTAAAGGGCTGAAATCCAGACTCGCTCAGGAGGGAATGTTTAGTTGCAGGCTTTGTCTGGTTTTAGGCGTACATCACGTTGAGGGCTTAGATTTGGGCTAGTGGCTTATCATAGGTCTTCAGCAAACATAAGCACAGAGCTCCAGTATTTTTCTCCCAAAGATGCTGTTGCGGTGAGGGCCAATTCTGCTGAGAAAGAATCCAATTTCCTCTGTAGGAAAAATATGTTTGCCTCGTAGTTTATCTAGTTAGAAAGCAGACTTCTGCCTTGCCTAGGAAGTTCCCCTTTCACACACAGGCAGCACCTGATACTCTCAGAGTACCTTCTTGTTTCAATGCTACTCAATACACCCCTGCTGATGGTTTACATTTGTAGAGCCACGTTCAGACTGACGGTTCCTGGAGCACCTCACAACTTACTGGCCTGGTCCTGCAAGGGGCTGAAAGTCCTCAGTTCCCACGGATGTCTCAGCAGGTGCTGCAGGAGCACATACCTTCTGGGAGCAAGCCCAAGGTGTGCACATGAATCAGAGCTGCCCCGTGACTGTTTAACAGCCCATGGCAGAGAAGTGAGGAATAGCATCATCTCCAGCTGGAATTCGGGTGTGTGTGTGTGTGTGTGTGTCTAGGGACAGAGGTTGTAATTACCCAACATGGCAGCTAGCAGGACACAAGCACTAGTAGTTCACTGCTGGCAAAAGTACCAGTGTCTCCCAAGGAGCTCCAGTGAGCAGGACTTCTGTTTTATATTCCTCTAGCAGCAAGGTGCCTCTTCACATGCTGCAGGGACGCTAGTCCCATGTGGACTTAGAGGAAGAGCACCTTTTACTGAGTTATCAACACCACTCCTGTAACACCTGTTTTTTCTGGGAACTTCCTGTTCAAATACAGACCCAGTCCAACGCTACCCCGTTTGAGAACTGACAGAATCACAGCCACAGGTGGAATTTCCGAGGCTTATTCAACTATATGTGGCTCCAGGGGATGAATAATTTGAATAATTTGTTTTATCAACCTCAGCGTTCTTTGACGTGCGCAATCTATGAGGATCAGCACTATTCTGCACCATTGGAAAACTCCCCTTCCAATCCTCCCCAAACCCACTGCAGCTAGCAAAGCTTCCAAAGAATAAGCTCCCTGCAGAAGTCTGCATCCAATACTACAGACAAACCCAGTCCTTGAAGAAACAGATGGAGTCAAGGAAGTGTCAGAGTGAAAGGATGTTATGCAGAGTGAACGGATGGTATGGAAGATGGGATGATGTATAGGGAGGAGGAGGCCAGCCCACTGCTAGACACAGCTGCTTTTCTAAGACAAATACCATGCATGCTACAGAGCTTGGGAAAAAGTGGCCATGGAAGGAAGATCCTATGGAAAGAGCTGCACCAAGAATACATGCTACACAAACTTAGGCCTGAGGCGCTGGGGGAAGAAGCAGGTGTTTATACTCTGGGGAAATACTTAGACTCCTGACTAGTCCCTGCAAAACTTCATCATCCCCCTTTCTATTACATACCTGTTTTTTTCCTACTTATTTATACCTGTCTCTGCATACTTCCACTGCATGCATCCGACAAAGTGGGTATTAGCCCACAAAAGCTTATGCTTCAATACTTTTGTTAGTCTTTAAGGTGCCACAGGACTCTTTGTCACTTCTGCAGATACAGACTAACACGGCTACCTCTCTGATTCTTGACACTAAGGATGAGTACAGCAGGGAGCTCCACCACATTCAGTGTTCCCATACCACTTTCTGCCTAGACAGCCTGGGGCTTGGGTAGCTGTGAGCTTCACCATACCAGTGCTGAAATATCATTCCCTACACTCACTCCTAGCTTTCCCAGGCAGGATTAAAGAAGGTGCAGGCTTCCCCAAGTCTGGTGCCCTGCACTACAGCAGCTCAGGCAGGGTCTGGAGTAGTGAATTTCTTAGCATTCACATTGCTAGCAACAAGTTTTCATAAATAATTTCCAGGCTAACCTCTGGATAAGGAGTGAAAACAGGGCAGGGAACAGCAGCAGTTGAGTAGCTAGAGAATCTGGGGAGTCAAGCCCACTTGCCCTCATTATGTCTGACCTGCATCTCTCATCTCCTCCACTGTGAAATGCATGGTTCTGTTCCCCTCTCCACCTCCCACCCTCAGCCCCTGTTCTTGATGTAGCTAGTGCAGATGGAAGAGGAAATGAGGAACGTTTCCAGTCTCACTGCGCCAAGCCACGGGGCAGCGACATCACTGGAATAACCCAAAGCCCCTTCTCCCCTTCCAGCTTGTGAGTTTTAGGAAATCAGTGGGACTGACCTGTGAGCTCGGGGAGGACGGGGGCACTCGGGAGAGGGGTCCGCTCTACACGGAATTCTAAAAACGAAATGTAAGACAACTTAGGAACTTGTAAAACGCCCCCGAGGGGGATCTGGCAGAGAGACAGCAGCATTGGGCCTTTCTGGATAGAACACAAGGCCAGACAGAGATGGATGAAGTCACTGCAGCACTTGGCCTTTGACTCTTTATTTGAAATGAATTTCGAGCTGGATTGACAGCGCTGGAGACTGAAAGCCTCTGCTTGCCCCCAGAACAGGTACAGCACAGGCAAGAGCAGTGGATGCTTGCCTTACACTGCCCCGCCCAGACCGCGTGCCTCAGGGTTGAAAGGGGAGTCCAGTCTTTTTGGCCCAGTCAATCCTTGGCCTCGCAGCCAGGACTAGTGCCAGCTGAGCTGGAGGTGGCTTTGTGACGTGAACACCTGGTTCACTAGGACTGACATCCAACAACTGGATTCACACAGACGATCAGACAGCATCTTTCAGTCACTGTCAACGTAGGCTGGATTCCAGCTAGCAGCTTAGAGGTGAAAGCTGCCGGACCCCAGTGCCCATCGCCTAATGTCAGGCCTTTCTACACAATCCATTGGGGGCGAGGGGCAGAGGACACTCAGAGTTGCCACTCGTCCTGAGAACAGCAGGGCAGTCTTTTATAGGGTGGCTCTGCATCCCACTCTGCTTGTGCAGGAAGGGGAGGGAGAGGAGGCCAGCAGAAAGCTCAGAGCAGGTGCAGAGCATTCATCAGGGACCAGGCAACCATGTTCACAACTGGGTCTCAAGACGAGGAATGGGGCAGGT
This sequence comes from Dermatemys mawii, assembly GCA_007922305.1. Classification (NCBI taxonomy): domain Eukaryota; kingdom Metazoa; phylum Chordata; order Testudines; family Dermatemydidae; genus Dermatemys; species Dermatemys mawii. The sequence goes on from ML677361.1 coordinate 3,831,025, forward strand.
TGGGGAATTTACAAATATGCAGTGTTGTGAAGAGGGGTTTTTAAGAGATCCAGGATACAGCTCACTGCATCTTAGACTCTCACATTGAGCAGGCCTAGGGAATTTCAGGCCCATTTCAAGCTAGCAGGGTTCAAGTCCTGCACTCTGTTTTCAGAAAGGTGGCGACTCTGGCAGAGAGACAGACACACAACAGAGGCAGCAAGACGGGCACAGCTGCAAGGGCCCTTCTGTGTAATAGCAGCCCCCACAAGAGGAACCTAGCAAGGGGGTGGGGGCATGAACCTAGGACTTTTCCTGTCACTGGAGCAGACGCTCACATGGCTACAGCCTCCTTCCTAACTAGCCAGTTGGCTGTTCCCACCTATTCCAGTCCTCCGTCCCCTCCCACCCTCACAGATTTAAAGAAAGTCTAAACTAGGGCAAGGGTAAAACAGGCAGAGATTTGGTCACATGGCCACGGGTTTCCCTTAGTGTGAGGACAAACGGGACAAATGGGCACTTACCAGGAAACTGATAAGTGTAGCCAGGCGCAAGGCCCGTGTAACTCCTACTGGCATAAGTGGCAGCTTGGAAACCTGGATAACCTGCCAGCAGAGAAGAGGAGATTGTTACACAAATACACACAATGCCACTTTCCAGTCCCAGCTCTGTCTGCCTCCCCACAGCCTGAACACACCCGGTAAAAGGACCAGGTAACACAGCAGTTGAACGACATGTATGCTCGCATGTGCACACAGTGCGTACTGTGTAGGAATTGGGGGGAAATATTTTAATGGAATTTCAATGTGTTGCCCCTTTGTGGTTCCAGACATTATTACCTGCAAAGACACACAGATTTCCTGGTCAGAAAGCTCAAGGTCCCACAAACTAAAGCACTAGCTGGTTTTGTGAAAAGGAGATCTGAGAGACAGAGGGAGCATATGGATGACTGAGTGGTACTAAATCACCCATCATCTACTTTAGTAATAGAGCTGCTGGCTGACACTCTGAACAGGGGGCTGTAAACGTGCAGGCAGATAGCCTGTTCCTGGCACAGATCACTAGTACAAGTCTTCACGTTTCCTGAGAAGCTGTCATAGCTAATCACATACTTTAAACAGTCCCATGAGAAAGCCAGTGGCTGACTAAGAGTTGAATGTTTGATCAGAGATCTCCCAAGACAGGCGTACATGGATTTCCCACTGACTCATTTGAGTCTGCTGGTTTAAAATACAGTTCTATTCAAAACCCCCCAAAACTAAAATCTGAAGTGGCTTTGTGGGGTTCCAGATCTATTTGATCTCAGCAACTCCAGTGAGAATGTGATGAGTGCAAATGCAAAAGAGAGGGTTTTTCCTCTGCCTGCTAGCCCTGCCAACCCAAGTTGGGATCCAAGTGCCAGGTTAAGTGTTCCTCCTCCAGCACCACTTCTGGGGGCCCCGATATTTGTTTGTTCATCTTAACCACACTTATAATACAGGTTGAATGGGCTTCAGTTGCTGGTTGGATCAAGTAAGAACCAAGTCTGACTCTCAGACCCTAAAAGGAGCTAACTGGGCTGGAAGTTGGGGCAGGGGAGGCAAGGGGAAACCCACACCTTTTCCTTTGTAACCTGAACACATTTGCTCTGAAGTCATGGAGAAAAGGTCCCCACAATGCCACACAGACACTCCCTTGTCACAGTGCTCGGTTTGATTTGTGACCTGGAATGGCTGCTTTCCCTAAAGGAGGGAAGTCAGTGGTATATAGGCTCCACTGGATTCTCAAGGACATTTTTATCCCCCTTGAAAACAATGAGACTGTATATTAGGATGATGCACAGAGAACACGTTCTGCTTGTGTATTTGAAGTGATTACACTCTCCCCTTCACCCAACAGAAGAAGAGTGACTAATACTATTTGGGGCTCTTGAAACAAACTTGCATTGTCTGCAAAGTCTGGCCTGGCATGGACGTGGAAAACTCAGCTTCTGGCCCAATTGTGTTGCCAGGGTATATTCTGCCTTTTATTTGTGCTGAGTCATAGTGTATATCCTGTATTATATTGGACTGGAATTCCAATTATACGTTAACATTTCTCCCTGTTCTTTTCGTGACTCCACCTCTAGAACCATGCTGCCCCCAGAGGGCGATTTGTGATCATAACTCAATCCCAGCCCTCCTCCTCCCAGCTTCGGTGCCGCTTTTCAAAATGGGGTCTGATGTCATAGATCCAAGCTCTTCTTGAACAGCCTGAGCCACCTCCCCCATTGTATTATACCTAGAAACGCAGTCAGAGAAAAAAGCCTTCTGCCCCCTGAGAAGAGTTCCCTACTGCTGCTGCCAAGTATGATGTGGGGGCTAGAGGGAAGAGTTCTCTTTTGCAGCGCTTACCCAGCATGCCAATCCCAAGCATGAAGGCATCCATCCCATAAGGCATCACTCGGGACCGCCCTCTCGCAGAGCCAGTGGGGGACATCACTTCCTTTGGCTGTGCTTTTTTACATTCCACCTGCCACAAGGAAAAAAAGGTGTCCGACCTTGCCCTTGACTTGCACAGAACGTTTGCACGGAGCTCACACAGTACTGCAGGCCACAGGCCAGACGGCTGCCTTATTGCACTGGAATCACTACGCATGCTCTGTCCCCAACCCGGCCTCCCATCCTGCAGCCACTAACACTGCCTGCAGCCTCCCTGGCCCTGTTATTCTGCTAGAGAAGCAGCATTGTTGAGTAGTTAAAACAGGTGACTAAAAGTTCTACCTGTGGTTCTGTCCTTGACTTTCTCTGTGACTGTCAGCAAGACAACCTTGGAGCCCCAGTGTCCTTGTTTGTTAAATGAGGATACCTGCCTTGCAGGGCTGGGAAGAAGTTTAGCTAATGTTTGTACAGCACTCAGGGGTCACAAAGTTACAATTCCCAGTTATAGTTTGACTGCCTTGCCTTTGGGGCTCCAAATACTCAATAAGTAGTGGAGCCACTACTAGTATCTCCTCCCTAGATCTAGGGCAGAGATTTCAGGGGTCCCATCTGGTTCCTACCTGCAGTCTCAGGCCCCTAATGCTTTGCCCCATCCCTGCACCATCGCTTTGCTCTTCACACTCACCATTTTGTTATTGATCTCATGGAAGTGGATCTCACACACCTTCTCCACAATATCTTCACTCTCAAATGTGACGAATCCAAACCCTGAAGAAAGGGCAACACGTCCTGGTCAGGGCAGATTTCTGTGTGATCAGTACCTGCCACCTGCCTGTCCCACATACCCAGGAGAGAAGGTGACCCAGAGGTTCCTGGAGCGGACAGTTGGGTCATGGCAATACTTCCACTCCTCTCTGGTCTCCAATAAGTCCTGCATGCATGCAGTGCTCATATGAGGAGCAGGGAAATCACAGTCCTCTCCCAGATTTCCCCCCCTCCTCCCAGCTCCATTCCTGTACCTCCCCACTTCTTTAAAGCCCATGGCACTCACTGCGGATGGATTTATTCCGTTAAACTTTGCTATTTTCCAAGACGAACTAGATGGTTTAATGACCAATACCACAACAGAGGGCTCCCATCCAGCAGAGGTCCCTATGAGCAAAACTATTTCCTACCAATGCCTGTCCACAATGTGAAATGAGCTTGATGGGTTCCAGTCCAGTCCCCAATAGACAGACACCTCCATCACAAACATCACCATCCCAAATAGTGATACTCAGCAGATTTCATCTTTAAAAACCTACCTGTACATGAATTAGTCCTTACAGCCCTGTGTGTGACAGGCAAGTATCAGAATCACTATTTCTGGAGCAAAACCAAGGCAGGGAAGTGATTTGCTCAAGTTCACACCATCTATCAGTATCTGAGGTGGTAATAGAACTTGGAAGTTCTGAGCATAGGGCTGGGAGGCAAGAGCACATCTCTAACTGACCTCTTTGCTGCCAGTCTTGGCAAAGGACTGACTGGGCTCTGAAGTCCAAATTTCCTTTTCACGGCCCACGGTGGCCCTTAAAGGGAAGGGCTGAGGCATGGCCGTGAGAGACTTTGAGTGAGCTTGCATTGCAGCTGAGGCTAAATGGAGCTTTCAGCGTCCAGGGCTGCTAACTGAGTCAACTTCACAGTACTAAAAATCACAAACACACACACACTTTTCCATGTTGCAGTATTTTCCAAGCTGGACTGGCTCGTTCTATGTCCTTCTCCTTTCTCTCCAGGTATTATATTGCCCCTATCATGATCTGGTATCTGAGTGCCTTGGAAACTCAAGAGAAAGTACCCTACACCGAAGCCAAGAAGTTGCCAATACCAGACCAGATGACTGGTCCATCTAGTCCTGCCTCAGGTATTGGTCCCTTCTGTAATGGTATTGGATGAGCCATTAGGTATTGGTCCCTTCTGAAATGCTCTACATAAGAAGGCCATACTAGGTCACACCAGTGACAGGTGCTTCATAGGGAATGAACAGCACATGGCAATTACCGAGTGATCCAATCCCAGTCATTAAATCCCAGCTTTTGGCAGTTGGAGGTTTAGGGACATGTGGAACATGGGGTTGCGACCCTGACCATGTTGGCTAATAGCCATTGATGGACCTATTCTTTATGAACATATCTAATTCTTTTTTGAACCCCATTAAATTTTTGGCTTTCACAACTTCCCCTGGTAATGAGCTCCACAGGCTGACGTGCATTGTGTGAATTATTTCCTTATGTTTATTTTAAACCTGCTGCCTATTAATTTCAGTGGGTGACCCTTGTGCTTCTTGTATTATGTGAAGGGGTAAATAACACTTCCTTAGTCACTTTCTCCACGCCATTCATGATTTTATAGACCTCTATCAGATCCCTCTTAGTCATCTCTTCTCTAGGCTGAATAGCCCCTGTCTTTTTAATCTCTCCTAGTCTGTTTTTGTTGCCCTTCACTGTATCTTTTCCAAGTCTAATATATCTTTTTAAGATGGGGCACACAGTACTCAAGGTGCGAGCATACCATGGATTTATATAGTGGCATTATGATATTTTTTATCTTATTTTTTATCCCTTTTCTAATAATTCCTAACATTTGGTTAGCTTTTTTGACTGCCACTGCACACTGAGATGTTTTAAGATAACTAATCACAATGACACTAAGATCTCTTTCTTGAGGGGTAATAGCTAATATAGACCCCATCATTTTGTATGTATAGATGGGATTAGGCTTCCCAATGTGCATTACTTCGCTTTTATCAACACTGAATTTCATCCAGCATTTTGTTACCTAATCACCCAGTTTTGTGAGAACCTTTTGTAACTCTTTGCAGCCACTGTTGGAGGTCACTATATTGAGTAATTCTGTATCATCTGCAAACTTCAGCACTTCACTGTTTACCTCTTTTCTAGAACATTTATGAAGATGCTGAACAGCACTGGGCCCAGCACAGATTCTGGGGAGACCCTGCTATTTACTCCTCTCCGTTGTGAAAACCGACCAGTTATGACTACCGTTTATTTCCTATCTTTTAATCAGTTACTGTTCCATGTGAGGACCCTCCCTCTGTTCTCATGACTGCTTACTTTGCTCTAGCCAATTCCTGTAGAGGGCAGAAGTGAAGGATCTGATGATTTATTATGGGCTAGCCATTTTTTCCCCCATCAGGGTGGGGCTAGAGTGGCACATCTATTAAATAAGGCAACCAGAGTCACCTAAACTGTAAGAAAATGGGAAGCACTGAAGGGCACCCTGGACAGCAAGAGTGAATACGGCAGTATAGCTGGGAGAGAGCGCCACAAGCAGAAAGGGCTTCCTGTGTGAGTCTGAGACAGACCGACACACCACGTAAGTGCTTAGTGCTGTACTTGAACATGGCAGTGGTCCAGCAAAGGTCTGCCACCATCATGGCATAGTTATGTCCTCAGGATGGTGCACACCACTGTGGTGTCCTCCTAAGAGTTGTAGACAGTTAGAGAGCACATGTACAAGAGAATCAGGCACTTCCAAAACTAAGGCTCAAACTCCGCGGTCTCCTGTCTGACCCGAAGAGCCAGGCTCTCACTCTGTAACCAGATTCCACAAATGGGATTTGTCAAAAGGGTGCTTTGGGAGCCCTGGGCTGGGGAAGGGATAAGAGGCAGGCACTCTTCTGGGGCTTGCGTCAGCTTCCCCAGGGTTTGGATTGCTCAGGACAAGGTAAGACGCACACAGACGACTAGAGCCACGTAGGTAGCTGGGGAGGGGAGGAGGCTGCCTCCTCTCACATATCAGCCACTCGGCAAGTTTACAGCACAGGAAACGGGCTGGACAAAAGCTCTCTGTGCTGCGAGGGACTCTGCTAAAGGATGCAGATGCTAAGGGATGGGGTGATGGGAGGTGAGATAAAAGCGCAGCTGTGACCTGCATGCCCTGTTGCTGGCCATGGGACACTAGCCCCCACTCCACCCCCATCACCACAAACACACCCGCAACTCCGGTCATTACACAATCCCTTGCCAGCTCCCCCCACCTCACGCTTCTCCTGTCATTACGCAATCCCCTGCCAGCTCCCCCCGCACACACACACACGCTGCCAGGGTGCTGCCCTCACCTCGGTGTCGGTTGGTTGTCTTGTCAAACATCAGCATAGCATCATCCACCTGCAAGGGGCACAAAGGAGAAAAGGGCTCGGATCAGGTTATTACTGGGAAAGAGCTCTCCCCCGCTCTCCCTCCGGCTGGCCGGCCCCATGCCAGAGAGAAATGAGACATCCACCTGCCCCCAAAGCAGAACAGGACACACAAAATCAACCATTCACTTACCCTTGGGAGGCCCCCAAGTCCCAGGGCCCTGACCCAACTTGGGGACAGGACTTCCCCCTGACATGAAAACTTCCCCACTGTACTGAGGGCAGAGGCTCCCAGCCTGAACCAATGGGTCTATCTCCATCCAAATTCTAGGGTGCTGGAACAGGTTCCCACCTAGCCATGCTCCTGAGGAAGGCAGGCACTTTCCCTCCCACTGAGCCAGGAAGCGGCCCTGGATAATTTGCCTGCAGCTCCACAGACACGCAGAGAGAGAGAGAGAGACTGTCTCGTTCTCCGTGTGCACACATCAAAGCCTGAGAGGGGAAAAGGAATAAGGGGCCTCACAGAGATGAAAAATGGAGGCCTCAGACAACAGAGATTCAGCTTTGGTTCTCTGGGAAGCCACCCCCACTCCAGGGGAGCTTTCCTCTATAGAGAGGTTTCCCACTGCTGGAGGATGTAATTAGAGCAAATTTCCTGCAAGGTCTGAGTTAGTGGTGCCTAATGAATGGGAGAGTGGAGGCAGACACCAACCATTCCTCTCCCCGAACCCTGGGGCCACTCTGCTTCTCCACCCCTTGCCCTCACCAGTGCCTGGTGCAACTTTCCTTCTCCCGCCTGTGCTCTGCTGGGTAGTTCCTTGTAGAGAAGCAAATCTGTGCAGTGCTGCATCAGGCCAAGCAGAGTTAAAAATGCACTCCAATCCCCTCTGCGCAAAGCACCATGTAAACCTGTCCCACTGACCCATGCTCCTCGCTAATACCACTGCCTTAATCTGATTATGAAACTGGATGTGCAAGTGCTCAAGGGAGGGGCAACAGCATCTATCCAGCAGCTAGCCAGGGCCTTCCTCCAAATCAGTCGACAACAGCCTACATTGCTTGGGATCAGATATCTCCCCCATTTACAATTCCCCATTTTCCTCCTTCCCAGCCCAGGTCAGTGAAGAAGTCCGAGATGCTGCCTCTCAATAGCTTGAGCCTCCCACTCAGGAACTCTAGGATCAAACAAAATCCCGTTAAGGCTAGGACCATTTTATACACCAGCACAAATGCACTTTTAAAGTATCGATAGAAGTGTACACAGATAAATAACGGTTCAAAACACAGCAAAACGGATTCCTCAGACTTTTACCTCTACAGACCTTGAGTCACATCTTCCCAGTGTAACAGACTAAATAAATTTGGTGGGCTCAGACTAGTTTGGAAATTGACCCATGGTTCAGCACAGCTGGTGAATTTCTTTTAGGAGAGACTCAAACTAGAACACCAGCGGGTTAGAATTAAGGTGCATAAGCAGCCTGAGGGGCTCAGGACTGCCTCAGTCCGAGTTACAAATCGTCAGGATTGAGATGCACTGTCAGAGCAGCCTGAGGGGCCGAGGACTGTCCCAGCATGGGGTGGCCACTTGCAATTCCCCATCCCATCTGTCAAACTTCCTTGTAATCACCCGCTGTGTCACACAACAGTATCATGAGGAGTTATCAGGATAGCATTGCCACGGTAACTCTCAGGACACTTCAAGAACCTGGGCTGGCCCTGGGCTGGCTCTGGTTTACCCTAAGAGCCTCACGCTGTCCTGGGGACAAAGTACACGAAAACACGCCAAAATCCACACAACAAAATGCAAGCGGAGCTCATTCACTCCAGCAGCTCAGAGCCAACACAGCGCCTGGGAGTGACTTTGCATCTCAAACAGCACCCTGACAGGGTTTCTCAAACTACACAACTCAGAATTCAAACAGCGCCACCCTGTGGAGAGCAAGGTAGATTATGGAAGATAAACAAGAACAAAGAAACTTCCAGTTGAAGAGCAGAAAGAGCAAGAATTCAACCACAGAGCAAAAAACTAAGCAATCCAGACAATATGGCAGAAGTGCAGGAAACCCTGGGAAGTGCCTCGCTGTACACTCAGCAGCTGCTGCCAGCATCACTAGGCATGGCCCAGAGGTTCAGACTCTGCCAAGGAGACGCACCTAGAAATGCCAAACATGGGTGCTTTGCAGACATGAACCAAGAAAGCCCAAAGCCTCCTTGTAAGGTAGGCCAAGATTATTTGTCCCATTTCACAGATGGTGAAACTGAGGTACAGAGCAGCAAAGTGACTTGTCCAAGATCAGTGGCAGGAATGGAAGCCAGCGGATGCTGAGCTTGCAGTTCCTGGAGTGCAGAAGGCCAGGCCACCCTTCAGCCTTCAGCACATTCCCAGTGGCTCAGGCCTTTCCGAGCACCGCATCGCACCGGGCGCACATTCAACTCGCGAACTGCTAATGTGTGTCCTTAATAGGCTTTTGTGTCCATGGAAACCCAGGGCAAAGGAGGGGATTAGCAGGGCCGGCTGGCCCCAGCAGCCAAGTTCATGTGGCCAAGCGCTAAGTGTGAGTGGCAGCCCTTGGCAGGCGGCTATTGTTGTGGCTGGCTGTTGGGTGCCTCTCTGAGCAGAGCCCCCGCTGGGATCCCTGCCACTCCCCAGCCCATTCTCCTGAGCCTTTCTTCTCCGGGCCGCGCTAGCTTTGCCAACGCCGAGTTAGGCCTGAACAAAAGAGGCTGCTGGGGACAGCTTCTCTTGGGGCCGGATTACCATGGTAACCCTGGCCCCTCCAATCCCAGCTGCTGGATCAGATTAGTGCGAGCTCTAATGCTCTTCTGCAAAGTGCTCAGCACAGACACAAAGACACCCTGCTGCGGCCAGTCTCACCAGGAGCCGGCCTCGCAGGCCTGTGAGAGAGAGGGCCGCCTGCACCCCCGCTCCAGACACACACAAAACGACCTTTCACTGCCACCTGTGCACACAGTGCTGGGACAACGTTACACCTCATACCACGGCATACCCAGCACACCAGCTCAATCTATGCCCACACCCCATGCCTGGCCTCTGAACGCCCCTTCCCCCCACGATGGGGGGCTGCCAAGAGTTGCCCCAACACACCCACCGCCCATATTCCAACATAAGCTTGTTCAAAGAGGGAAGGAGCAATAGCCACCCCCCACTTCTCATCAAAGGGGACGGACTCACAAATGTCCCCCAATCTCACAAAAGTGTGTGGAGGAAGAGGACAGGGAGCACACAACCTCCCCAGAGCTCCCTCCCTCCAACGGGGTCATCTAGAGGACAAGGCCACCCCGATTTCTTCCAGTTTCACAGACAGAGCATTGGGCTGAACAGGAGCAAAGTTACCCCAGATTTCCTTCACTCATGCACACAACTAGCAAAACTAACAAGCACAGCCCAGAAAGGGCTTTGCTGCCTTATTCTCTGTAAAACAAAATCCCTGTTGAAATTCAACCAAACCCCCAACAAAAAGGCATTGCAGGCCACAAGTGAGGTTGGGAATGTATTCTGCTCCCCCCTCCCCTCAGAAAAACCACTCATTATAAAAATATTATAGTTAAGAATTTCAAGTCTGGAAGCAAATTCTCAGTTAAGGCTCCAACACCAGGGTCCTCCCCCTGCCCCCACTCCATAGAAAGGCCAGAGACCACACCCCACCACCCTATTGCCATATCAACTCTGCCCGCCCCCTCATGCATATGCATTAGGAGACGTTATTTCATTCCCTAATCCTACCAGGGACCACTTGGCGGGGCGGGGAGATTCTGGCCCATCCTGGGAGGGGGTCTCAACTCCCTGTTGAGGAGAAGATGTGAGAAAGGTTTGGAGAGGGGGATGTTCAGTATATGTATGGGGGAGTAGAAAGGATCTCCACTCTGTACGCTGAGGATAGGTAGGGATGTGGAGAGAGGTCTGGGGACAGGGTGGTGCTGGGGGAAGGCACAGAATACGCTAGCCACAAAGAGAGGGAGAGAGTTAGAAGTCGTTTGCAATGGGCGTGTAGGGATTCTATGCTCTGTTCGCTGAGAGGTGTGAAGGCAGAGAAACATTTTGAGCTTGTACCAAGGATGGGAGGGGCTGCCCAGTGGGAACAGGAATGCAGGGTGTGATCTCTAGCCCATGTCAGGAAGGTGGGCAGGGATACTAGAACATGATTAAAATTAACTTCGGAATTTTCTGATTTTTTAAAATAGCATTTACAATTCCAACAATACAGTTGCAATGCATTTGTAATGGGGTGTGGACATAACATACAACTGTAACTGGGCACTAACAAAAGTTTTGCTGGGTCAATTGTCTTGTTTCTCCCTCTTAAATAAATATTTGTTTTAACTGTTGAAACACAGCAGATGAGTGTTTAGCTTAGTGGTCAAGGCTGTAGTGATCCAACATCTGAGGTTAGAAGTTCAAGGCTTAAGTTTCTTCTCTAGTTATTAGATAACGTCTTTCTCCTTGTTCAACCGCTCGGCTCCGCTGTGTCAGGGGGAAGGAAAAGGTTAACTTATCAACTCCAAATGTATTGCCTCCACAGAGCTCCGTCACAGGAATCACACAGCAATGGGACTTTTTGAGCAATACTTGGGAGTCAGGGGCCGTACACATGTCCCATGAGTCTCGCATTCTATAGACAGAGGGTGTAATGATCCCTCCTCATTAGCAGCCCCCCCCAGCTCCTTCAGAAACCTTCTCTGGAGTTAGGCACCAAATCGATGGGGAGGAGGGAGAAATGATGTGGCTCTGCGGAGGAAATACATTCAGGGACGAGGTCGTCCTTAGGCATACGTAGCCCACATATGCCTAAGAACGACCTTTGGGACTGTGTAGGGCCCGAAAATCTGAGGCACCACGGGGATCACAGGTGCTGACTGCTCATCATGCTGGAGGGTGCTCAGCACTCCCACACACTTCAGGTCCCATCCCCACTCCAACCCTTCCTCCAAACCCCCGCCCCACCTCCCTCCCGGAGCTTCAAGGCCACAAATCAGCTGTTCGCCATGCTCCAGCAGCACTGGGAGGGAGGGAGGAGTTGTAAGTGTGGGGCTACCGGTGTGCAGGGGGAGGGGGAGAGAAGGCTTGGTCCCATAAATCCTAAGAATGACCCTGTTCAGAGAAAAATGTTAACTGTTGGTAAGGAGCCCCCTTTTAGCCCTTCATGGCATTGCTACTTCTAAGCCCTGCTTTAGGGAGCTTTGCTAGCAGCATCCTCCCTGCAGAAATGGACTAAGGGGTTCGGTTAGCTGTTCAGGAATTGAAACTCTTCCCTCCCAAAGTCAGCCTTTGATCTTGCTGCAGTACTGAGAGCAGCCCTAACAGATTTCACAGATGGGCACATGGCACTGAAGCTGCCCTCCCTCAGGTGAGTAGGCCCTGACATGTTTAGGCAGAGGGATGTTAACCAGTTCATTAGACTGAACGTACAGTATTATCCATGTAGATAGCCTTTGAGCAGATATGCCTTGGCCTCCAGGTTTTTCTTCAGAAGGCCACAAACTGTATAACCTTTTCAATGGCTTAGTCCCATCAGCTAACAGCTCTATTTTAAACGCAGCTTACTAATACAGCCATGGGGCTCTGGGGAAGGATGGGCAGACTGATTCAGATGAAACTCTAGGAAAGTTTTAGAGTGAGCTTCTGCACATGAACATCCTGGTGAAAGTTGCAAATATTCATATAAGAACTTAGAAGGCAGAAGTGCAGAAGGCTTCCCTATAAACAGCAGATCAGCTGACCCATGTTCATCTGAAGAGATACTACCGTACCTTTTTAGAAGATAGTAAAAAGAGTGATGGTTGCTAAGAATGAGACCTTCAGGAAGAGACGGAACAGGAAGTAGTAAATCTTGATGAACTGGATACCTAACAGCCACGCTACCAGGCAAAATGACATGAGGTCCTAATCAACCAAACTGCTGGGACAACACAGCTTGATTTAGCAGAGTTGTAAATGGTTGCTTGATCCGTGCAGTAGATGTGCTGTGCCCATACCAGTGCTAAGATGACCACGCTGGTTCTTTCCTGCTGAAACATTCTCACTGCTCTGAGGATGATAGTAAAGTGAGGACAGGAGACCCTTCCCCCCAGTGTAAATGAAAAATATCAGATGAACCACCAAGAGTCTGAATGACCGTTTATGCTGATCTGCACTTCTTTGACTCAGGTCATTGGCTGTAGCATCTTTGGCTCCGTGCCTGCCAGATGCAGAGTAAAGGGAATCCCTTTGTTCCAGATGTAGCACTGCCACAAGACAGGTTGCTTGCTGACACAGTGGAGGTGATCAAATTCCCCCCATCTGTTTGGGATGTAAATTGTGACCATGTTGCGAATTAAAATTTGCATCAGTTGCCCTTTGATCTGTGGAAGAAAGGATTTGAAAGCAAGTCTGACAAGCCTCTACCGTAGCAAGTTTATGTAAAGCTTTGATCCCTGAAGTGGACTGTAGACAATTAAGGATCCTAATTGTGGTCTCCCAACCTAGGGCAGAGGAAATCATGCCCATCATGAGCAGGGGAGAAGGACATTCTCCAGTAACATCCACAAGAGTTTTCGATAAGGGGAGTGGGGAACACTCATTTCCCAGCTGTGAACTCCTAGTCTGTACATGATTCAACTTATCCTTGCAAGGGTCACTTCCCTGGCCTTCTAATGGATGTGCGTGTGCATGTAACACGAAGGTGCAGGTGGCTATCTGGACCAACACCTAAAGATAAAAATATCACAAGGCCTTCTAGCCTGGACGAGATCTCAAAATCTGTCCTGTGATTGGCAAGCTAGAATCCTTGTAGAATTTAAGGTGGCCACTGTGAAGGTGAAAACCCAGGCTGGACCAAGATAGATTTTTCCTTTTTTACTCTCAGACTGGGAGATGTATAGAGGGAGCACAGGTTATGGGCCACCTCACTAAAGGACTGAGCTCTCATAAGCAAATCATCTAGTTATAGATACCCCTGCAGGCCCAAGCAACATAAACAAGTCACAACCACTTCCATGGATCTGGTGAACACTCTGGGGGCTGTAAGCAGCCTGAAAGGTTGAGTATCTTGTACTGATTGTTAATTGTCTCCCACAAACCTCTGAGGTAGTTCCTGTGCTTTTTCTTTACCAAAATGTGAAAGTAATCATTGTGAAGGTCAAGGGCCTCAAACCAGCCCAGAGGGTTAGGAGTCAGGATTAATCTCTCCAGAGAAAATCTTGAAGAATTGGATTTTTTTCTTATGTAATTGCTCAGATCTTCCATTTCTAGAATTGGGTGCAGACCGCCATTGCTATCTGAGAAAAGGAAACAAGGCTTCTGTGGTTCTAGTTTAACAGGGCCAAGGATTCTCCATGAAGTTCCTCATGAGAAAGCTCCCTGCAAAGCTTGAGCTTTCTCACTATTGTGAGTAGGAAGAAGTATCCCCATACAATGAGCTCTAGGACCCAGCAGTCCAAACAAATGACTCAGATGCCATTCAAAATAAAAAGGGGAGTTGTTCCCAAGGGATGAGGTAAAAGAGGAAAAGGTTGAGGATCTGGGTCCTCCAAAATTGGTTTGGGGTCCTCTGGTGCATACTCACACTTGCTGAACTAGATGTAGCACCAGCTCTGGCTGAGGTAGAAGGTATTTTCCTCCTCTGATGGTTTATTTTTTTAAATTTCACTTTTAAAAAGACTATCTAGCCCTATTGCTGGTAGCCAGATTCTAGGAAGAACTATTGAAATTGTCCCTTGTGAAATCTAAACTATTTCCTGCAAATAAAAGCTGACAAGCCCAGAGACCTCTCCACAGACTTTGTGACCTTAATCCTTTCCAGAACCTCTGTCCCAGAGCAGAAAGACTGGTTCCTTTAAAAGGCAGCTACATGACCTTGACTTGCATCTTGCTGGGGATGAGAGTTTTGGAGCCAAGAATGTTTCTTAAGGGACCTAAGCATGTTCAAAGTCCTAGTATAGTGCTGTCTGAGACATCAGTGGATGCTTTGGGAGTATGCTTAGACACCTGGCCTTCCTCAAACAATTCCACACATCCTTGTATCTTCACCTCATAAAGGGAGCTGGTCAACATTTCTCATTCACAGCTTTTTAAAAATAAAACACAAAAATGGCCTTTCTTTGAAAGGAAAAGTTTTTATATTGATTAATTTTTAATTTCTCCCCTTTTTTGTAAAAAAAAAAAAATCCCAAACATTTGAAGTTTCCAGGAGAGAGGGTGTTTTTACCCTCTCCATTCATTTTTCCCTTAATTCTTGAGCAATGGCTAGTATTTTCCCTACGCGCTCTTTTTCATTTTTTCCTTTTGTGAAAGGTCAGAGAAGTTTTTTTAAAAAATCATATATATACTTGTGCTCAGTGGCAACAATTTTTTTTTTCCAGAGACTTGAAATTTAACAAAAATTGTGATCAAAATGGAAAGTAGTTCCATTTCAAACCCTGCAACACACATTTCAAATTTGCTTATTGAATTGTTTTTCCATTTTTCTGCTCACGAAGGTGCTGGTCTCAAGATCTTGCTGTTGATTAGGCAGAAAACTTATATCTGGCAATAGGTACTTTGGCTGCCTTGACAGCCAGCAGTTCACAGATTTTAAGACCAGGGAAACCACTGCAATAACCTAAACTGACTTCCAGCATAACACAGGCCATAGGATTTCACCTAGTAATTCCTGCCTTGTGCCCATGCCTTATGGCTGAGTTAGAGCATATCTTTTAGACTGAATCTTCAAATCAAGATGGGGTGTCTAAGTGACAGAGAATCTACCACATTCCTAGGCTTGTTGTGTCAGGCTTGCCTAGCCATTATAACCTTCCACCTTAACACATTCAGTTGTTTGAACTCCTTGTCCCAAGAAGTAAATGACAATTTCCCAGCTTTAAATATTTCACTTGCAGCTGAGATCACAACTGAGCTTGGGGCAGGATTCTGGAAGAACATTCCAAATCTTTCCCTGGGAACTGGCAGAAGGATCTAGGAGTCTGACAAATCAAGACACAGAGGCCAGATGGTGCCTGTCAAATCCTGGGAGGCTCTGGGGTCCTAGAGAGGAGGGGAAGGAGTAGTCTTGGCAGTCTCATCAGTTGCCAAGGTACCAGGGGCACCGTAGAGGATAGTCCTCACCAGTTTCTGCCTCTCAGAGTACCAATGTCCTGTGACCAGTGGTGCTAGTGGATGTGGAGTCAGACAGAGGTCAGGTAGTCCCTAAGAAGACTGCCTCCTTTGGAGGAGACTTCCCGGCAGAGGAGGAGACCTTGGTCTCCTCAATTCCTTACATTAAAGAAATCACAGATGCAGGAGGATCACAGGGCCAGACACAACAAGGGGTAGAGTACCTCTAAGGACGAGATCCTTTGTAACTCTTTAACGGGGCTCTCCCAGGTGACAAGGTTCCAAAGATATCTCTGTATTAAGGCTCTCCATGAGGATGAACCATAGCTGACTGGTTCATAACAGTCTTTTCATAGACCTGGATATCATACCATGCTGAACTCAGATCTCATGGGAGCTGAGAGCCCCCCAGACCGGAGGGTGGCACAGGCTTGCCTCAGAACCACAAGACCAAGGAGTCATCCACACACGGCCAAAGGAAGACCATTCTGGAGAGATTCTCTCCAGAAATGATCCCACTTGGAGAAGTTGGGGCTTGGCACTGAGAATCCCTTGCACCAGAGCTCTGAGGGTGTGTATTTCTGTTCGAGAGGCCAGGTGAATCAGAAGGATGCTCTGAAGCAGAGGATCAATCCAACTGACCCAGATCTAAGAGGACCTTGCCTGTGAGAAACTCCTATGATTTGAGCAGGCCAATTACATCAGAATTAACCTTGATCTAACTGCAGGATGCTTTCTGGACCACCCTTCCTTTTTGCCACAAGGCTTACTGAATTGTGTGAAGCTCTCCCTCCAGTCCTGTCCAAGGAACTTGGAGCCTTAGCTGGGGGAACCACTCTGAACAATTCATTGTGGGGCATCTTTTAATTTTGGACACTTCCAGTGCATTCTCTCTTGACTTCCATTCTAAGGGAGGTTTCAAAGGCACATGAAACAGCCTTAGACACTCCTCCACAGAAGGTCTCCTAGAATACTGAGCTTCCAAAGTCTATGGCAGCAAGTTGTTCTGCTATTTTCCCTTTTGGGCCCTTTTAGAAGGGGACCTTATAAGCCATTACAGCATTTCTCCCAGGTATGAAAGGCACTTTTCGTGCTTTTATGGGAGTAGGAAACTTAGGACAAGGGGAGCATCATTTAAAGCCAGTCTTTTTGGTAGCATTCTCTCTCTTGGGCAAACCCTAACAAAACAGTGAAGAAATTAGAAAGGAGAAGTGTGCATTCTTAAAACTAATTATAAAAGTACATTAAAGCTATGTACAAATGCTGTGTCTCTTACATGCCTAAAGGGAGAGGTTGGTTCTGTGACACTGTTTGGAAGGCAGAGGGACCATTACCAGATGCAGGGTATTTGTGCTTTATGGAACTTAAGGCTAAGAGAAGAGTGTGCCCCTGACTTTCAACTACTGATCAAAACGTCTCTGTGGCCACTGAGCAGACTCATGACTCCTGCAATGGCACTCTGGACACATCACCACAGAACAGGACATACGGATACAGCACATTTACTTTCTGTGTTAGAATACAAAAAAAATGTAAAGAAGTGACTAACGTGTCTATGGATTCCCAGAGCACTGAACACTTCCCCTTTCTCCCCAGGCTGACTGGAAGCATTAAGCAGCTGCAAGTTACTGTGATGTATATTTTGTTCATCCCAGGATGCACGTATCAATCATTCTACAAGACAAAGCACAGGTACTGGACAGCACCACTCCAAGTAGAAGAATCTAATTTTATAGGTGATAAAGAATTCCAGAAAGCTACATTGATAAGACACAGCCGACTGGTGATGATACTCTCTTCCAACCCAGTTTCTTCTCTCCAAACGTTAAGGCTTTCACACACCATAAAATCATCTTATGCTCTCCTCTGGGCTGCTGCTGGTGCCCTCTTTCAGAAGAGGCACAGATACTGAAGTCCTCATGTGTCATGGTCATTCAACATTTCATGGCACTTTCTGCAAAAGTTAGGGTGCTAATTCCTGTGTCCTGGCAAGATTCCAACATGGATAATTACAGTCTGCTTCCCTAAAATCCCCAAGAAGTTCTAATTGGCTATGGTAGCCTTTACTTCCTGTCCTAAACAACGGTGCAATGGTTTTGTGCACTGATAAATTAACAGTTACTGTGCTCCACCATAGAAGTGGTGGCATATCTGCAGTAGAGCAAAACAATCCCTATCTGTAACAACTTGCATTATTTCTTAAGTGCCTAAAGTGCTTTAGGGATCCTTCAAGGTGAAAGTGGTAACATTATACAGCACCTATTGCACTACAATATGCTCACCCTTCCCAGTGCATAACAGGCTAAGACGGAAGATCTTTATCACTTCAAATTCTACCCCACTTGTTTTCCAGCATGTGACAGGCATGTGTGCTCATTGAGGACTGACTGAATTGGAGTTAGAGGAGCCCATCTGGTTTTGAATGATCAGCTGACATAAAAGAGCTATAGTAAAATGAAGAACCACCTGGAGCTTTGGGCAGCTTGCTTGCCAGATTTTCTTCCAGCTTCCTAAAAATATCACTTCTGGCCCAAGACTCAGCAAGCGCAGGTTCAGCCCAAAGGATTGCTTTTTAACAGAAAGTTACAAAGGGGTCAACCATGAGGCTGAGAATCAGAAATGGGCCAAAGCTACATGAGTTTGGTTCTGGACCAGAACATCTCCTTAGTTCAGGTGTGTTCAGGTCTAAGGTTCGAACAGAAGCCAGCTTTCAAACACCTTAACTATGAGTCTATGGGACTTCAAAACCTCAGAGGCATCTCTGGATTCAGGAAAGGGGGCAGAGCACACAGCCTTCCATCACTCAGGTTCCATCTACTCCATGAGCAAGCAAGGGGATTCTGTTCAAAATCATTACAGAGCAGGCACATCTGGCCACAACAAAGATGACCAGATGTCCATATTTTATAGTGACAGTCCTGACTTTTGGGTCTTTTTCCTATATAGACTCCTACTACCCACCACCCATCCAGATTTTTCACATTTGCTGTCTGGTCACCCTTAGGCCACAATTCCCTGCATGAAAATGCCAGCCACTCAAACCTGCTGACCTATGGTTTACCTGATCATCAGGAAGAACCCCTCCTGCCCAGCAGAGAGACAGCCCTGATCCAATTTCACCCACCAGACTTACCTTCCCAAACTGCTCAAAATACTGTTTCACATCCTCCACAGTAGTGTTCACAGAGAGACCCCCCACAAATATCTTCTTCGTCCGCGTTACCATCTGGGAAAGGGGAGGACAGGGATTCATGGGAGAAACAGAGTTAGTAGAGAACAAGATCTGTCTCCAAAACCTCCTCTTTCGTAAGCTGAAGAATATCCTGTGCACTGTACTCCTCTGGGAGACTGTCCGCATCAGTGGAGCGGAGAGTCCCCTAATGAAACACTGTATCTACTGGAGGACATGTTTCAGGCCCCAGAAATTTTATACTATGAAACTATATCACTCAAGTGCAATCTCAGACCTACCCAAACATGCACCATATTGCTGTCTCTTACCCCTTCCCTCCCTAATCCCCAGCGTGCACAAGCTCACCAACTGCCCATGGGCCTTGCCAGGGCACTGCCACTAATCTCCCACCTAACCCCTGGGGATGGGTACAGCATGTTAAAATCTTTCCCCCACTAATTGTTCCGTGACCCACTTTCACAAACTTCCTCACAGACACACAGAGTGCTGCCATCTCCTTCCCAACCCTCGCGCACTCACACCAGGCACTGCTGTCACCCTGCCAATCCCCAGCCCACCCTTCCTTCCTGCAGTTTCCCTGAAATGGGAAAGCAGAGCACAGCTATGATGCAAGGTGGAGATCTCCATGGCCCACAGGTCTGCAAATTGTGCAGTGTCCAGTCCCACAGGGAACAAGATCCGCTCCACTCCCATTCCCAAGTCCTCGGGTTTAAGGAGCCAGAGGAAACTCCCAGTTAAGCCTTCTTGTGCATTTGGGAGGAGGCAAAGGGAGAAATCCTTCCCCTTTCTCTTCCTCCAGCCACAGGAACCTGAGGAAGGATAGCCGAGGTGGTGGGGAGGAGATGGCTGCTAAAATGAAGCACACTGGTGTCCTTTGAACTGACGCTCCAGCTGCATCCTCCCCTCAGCCCCTTGGCCACACCCCTGATCTAGCAGGAACACATGGTCCTAATAACCCCAAGGAGCACAGGGCTAATCCGCAGCAATTCCATGGCTTGGAGAGCAGCCTGTTCTAACACTAAAGCACCTTCTGTCACCAAACTGCTTAATGGAATTAACCCAATTCCTACCATGTGCTTCCAGGCTTGTTACTCAGGATACCTGCTCACTAATCGTTCACCGTTCCTGATCCCCTGTGCTTTCCTCCCCACATCATTCTCTTCTTCCACTCTACAATTCTCTCCTCCCCTCTTCCTCACCAGCCCATTCTCCCGCTGCAGTACTTGTGGTGAGATTGTATGCTCTCGTCCCCCTGCTCAGTTAAGTGAGACCCTCAAATCTGTATTCCACTTTGAAGGCAAGTTGCCAATTTGCTCTTCACTCTACAGCTAAAAGTTTCCCATTGAGCATCTGGTAGAACCCCCACAACTGCTCGCTTTCACCAAACGCCCACCTTCCTGGTGCAGGTCAAACCCAACGTCCTTCTCTCTCTGGCCTTTCTAATGCTGGTGTGCACCTTGCCATTCCACAAAATGAAGTTCTTTCTCCCACACCTCTCCCCAGGCCATCCTACACATCTCCTGCCACGGATTGGAACTACTTCATGTTTCTTGCAAGCCCTCAGGTTCCAGATACAGGCTACCAAAGGACAGAAGGTGCTATGTTCTTGAGCAGAGTTCTGCATTTCATCAGCTCCACTCACAAAGCACACTCTAACCACAATGGAGTGGAGCTTGCGCCCTTCCAGCCCCACACTGGCAATCACAAGAGCATCCCAAAGCTTCATAGTGAGCTAGATCATGCACAACAGAATGCAAGTCTGGAGGTGGGTCACCGAAGGTCATTATTAATGTAGGAACTGAGCCTAAGTATCAATCATCAAAGCCTTAAGGACCTGTGCTAGCAGGTGCACCAAGATGCCCTTCCAGCATCCACTGGACAAAGGCACAAAGAGGATTTAAGCTCCTTGAGTTGCACCTTTTCAATTTGTAAAAGCTGAACATGCTACCTACCTTGGGCTGTGCTCGGCGGGGGAACGCTACTTTTGGGTCGATCTGAAAGACACATGGGAGAGAGAGAGAGAGAGCGCAATGAACACACTTTAATTGCCTACATTTCATTTATTAATATAAGCTCTCCACAAACTTTTCCCAACTGATAGCTTGCCAGACCCAAGGAAGACACCTAATGAGCATAAAGTAGACTGCAGACAACTTTATCTTCTATTAGAAGTGTGATCCCTGGAGACTACAGTTCCCAGCATGCAATGTTCCATTTGAATGTGAGCAGCAGCAGTTCAGCACAAGATGGAACACCGCAGGCTGGGATTAGCAGTCTCTGTTAGCCAGTCTGCTGTGTTCACCCTCCACCTTGAGCACCCTGCACCAGCAATGTCATATTAAAGTGCTCTTTATTCTCTCCTTCACTTCATGTACAGAGCCCACCTGGTTAATAGTGAAGCAGGAAATGGTCAGCACATAAAAAGCTAAGAACTTCATCCCCCAAAGCATGGATTCACATAAGAAAGGAAGATGGGAATAAAACAGAAGAGTCCCAAGGACAGAAAGTTGCAATATGGGCTGATACAGACTCCTGTCATCAAATCACACAATATACCACTGCCCTTTCTGCAGGATATACGCTGTACAATAAAATCATCCTACTGCGCTAGATATGCCTATCTACTTGGTGTATTAATAAACCTGCTGTCCACTGGAGTGCTTGTATCTTAGCACCAATATCCAGGTGGTGCACATTCTGCTGGGGTCAGCAATGGATGCACTATTCTTATCACCACCTCAACTTAAACTAGGAAAATACTAATGCACTGAAAACCAAAACACCCACTATAATATAGATACACACACACACACAGAGAGAGTAACTCTTGTTACCTTTACGTCAGAAAAGATCCAAAACTACAAATGAGCTTAGGGAGACCGGTACTAAAGGACGGACTGTTCAGCCCACAGTTGGAAAGGCTGTAGCTGGCAGAGGAGCTGAGAAGTTTGTCCATTAGCCCAGCAGCTCAAACAGCCCGCAAGGAAACTGCATCTCTCCAGCTCCTCGCCCTGCTATTGTTCTACTTTCCAGCCTGTTTTTTCTCCCTTCCTTCATCCTTTCATTTGTCATACAGAACCCAGAGCTCAGTATCTCTTCAGATCACTCCCCTCCATCCTGATTCACAGCCCAGAACACAAATAAACTCACCGTGTAAGTAAACAGAGGCAAAAGTGAAGAACATAAATAAACCTCTTATGACCGCCAAACACAGAGAGCAACATACCCTGTTGGTGCCTCATAGGGACATCTGAGCACCTTTCCCTTCTCCTCCCCCTTCCTCCCACTCCAATCCTCTGGCTTCCTGGCTAGTGCAGAAATCCTCAGTGAATTCTGAGGACAGAGGACGGCAGGAGACCAAGAGGCTGATGGAAGATAATAAGCAAAAACAATAATCTACTTGTCTTTTAGTTCTCAGCCAATGTCATTCAGCTCCTGCCAAGAAGATGCTTTCATACACAGCAAAGTTAAGCCCAGGCCTCATTTTTTCATTACCCTGAGCATGATAAAGTGGGTAGAGATAACATATCCACCTGGCTAGAGGGGGCAGGAAGCAATTTCACAAATTCTTTTGCACAACTAGCTATTGTTGCTGGTAAACCGAGGCCTGCCCAACCAACTGCAGCCACGTAACTGCAGGTGGACAGAGGAGAGTGTGTTCAATACAAGATTCAAGGTACTAAAAGGAGGCTTTTCCTCAAGTGCAGGAATTTTCATAATTACAGGAGTGGTAATCTCTTCCTATATCCCTGGTATTACAGCCAATCATCTGGTAGAGCTTTACTTCAGTGTCAGTTATGAACGTGATAAAGATCTGTACACAAGGAATTCAGAGTTCCTCAGATAATGTCCTAAAAAACATAACCAGTATCAGATAATGGTTGGGGGTGTTATTTAAGAACTTGTCACTTTCATTTCAAGTTACTAATCTTTAGGGACAAATTGTGCCCATGGTTACATCCATGGAATCCCACTGACCTCATAAGTGTAAATGAGCACACAACCGGGCCCTTCATTACCACTTTTCAGGCCACGTAACACTGTTTAATTCCAAGATAAGCTCCTATAACTACACTTAACTTGCTGACATCATTATCCGTGTTATCTATATCCATTAGCCGGGATCTGAAGTCATTCGAAAAAGCACAATTGTCATAGCTCTAGTGCCAGCTTTGTTACATTTGTTACTAGTGAATTTGAGAATGCCTACAGCACCCCTTTCACACACACACACACACACACACACACAAAAACAGCAAAAGCAAGAAAACCTCAAACACATCACTGTTTCTAGGGCACATAGAGAAACTGAAGGCAGCAGCCGGCTGCAGCTTTAGAAAGGCACTCAAATCTTTTACCTTGAGACGGCAAAGCCAACTCTCATATCAAGCATTTCCATAAATAACCCTTGCAGGCTGCTATCTAGCTTACAAACAAAGAGAAGTCTGAAAGACACAAGGTTTCCTCCAGAGAATCAGGCCAACAACATTAATTACAATAGGAAGAATCAGAAAACAATGAAGCAACAAGTTGGGCAGACATTGTCTACCAAGTGCTGTTTTCCAGGAGACACCAAGCTAGGCGAATGGGGTGTAGTGTCAGAACACTGAGCCTTTCCCCACAAAGTTTTATAAAAGCCCAAGTTAGGATTCAGATGAGTTGGTGACATTTAGTCCATAACCAACAGCAGCGACTTTCAACTAAAGAAGGGAAAGAAAACAAAACATCTAAGGCTCCACACAGGACTGCAAAATCAGTGGCTCGCAATTCCCCTAAAACACGCTGAACCGCACAGATCGATCGGTCTTAGATCCTAAGCCAGCAATTCCTGGACAACATACCCCAAAATATTCAGCCCAGATTTAAACTTTTCAAAAAAATTCAAAACAAAAAATGAAAGGGAAAAAAAATCAAAGTTCCTGACAGAGAAAGGACTCTAGAGAAACTGCCACCATTCTTCCTGCTTCCTCGACATAAAATCAGCAAGCCAGATGCATCAGACAATTTCAATGGCTGGTCAGCCCCACATGTTCTTTAAACCACAAGTGCTTTCTCTTCTTCAGCATACTTATCCATTCCCCATCCCCTTCCCTTCCCTTCCAGGGCTCACTCCTTGGACTGCAGAACTGCTTTAAGACCAGAAGCAGCATTGGTTTAGACAGGTAAGAATGGAGACCATAGATTACATCTCACTTCTGTCCCAGAAATGCTCTAGGGATTACTGCCACCATCAACATCCAATCACTCACCTTTTCGAGAGTGAGCTAGGCCAGTCCCATAGATTTACATCACCATCAGACCCCACATTTACATGGACTATAAAACAAAACAAGCCTGCCCCCACCCCAAAACATTTCATCATAATCCTCCCACAAAGCAAAACTAACTTTGCACCACTCTCATGAGAGGACAAAGTTTTTAAGACTCCTGGCAATCTGCACGCTGCAAAGGCGGCTGGAATAGGTTTAACCAGGCGCTCCCATGGGGAGGAAGGTCCTGTATACATCAAAGGGAACGATCCATGCAGTTAAACAGGAACAGACATAAATCTCACTGCAGCTCATGCTGTAAGCCTCAAGAAAGGGGTCTCTTTTTCTCCCGCTCTCTCTATTCAACTCAGATAAAGAATTTGATGCCTGAACTGCCTCACTAGACTTCACATTACACATGCGGACTTTTCATTAGTTCATGGCTGGAACTGAAACTTCTTCCCCCATCTCCCCCATGTGCCCCCGCCACTTGTATCCCCACCCCAGGGGCAGTATTAAGAAAGGCATTTCACAGCACAAGAGTCACTAAAACTACTCAGACAAAAGATCTCTAATACCCACTCCCCAAACACAGATCCTACACATCTCCCTGAAGCCAAGGGCTTGCAATGCAGGAACTGACAGTCTACACTGAGAGACCACTATCTACAAGTTCACAAAGTGGCTAGAACAGCCTGTAATTGCAAGAACTGATGCACCATCCTAGAGGATGGAGGCACTGCTGATATCTCAAAGAGCAGAAGATGGTCCACAAAGGCACCTTCTGAGCACACCAAGAGACAATAAACTTCAGGAATTCATGGCTATTGCAAATTTGTATCCTGGGGAAGCCATAAGAGAGCATGAAGCAACAACTCCTCAAAACAAAGGGATATGGGCCTATAACGGGGGTTCTCAAACTGAGGGTCATGACCTTTGAGGGAGTTGCAAGGTTACTACATGGGGGGGGGGTTTGCAAGCTGTCAGCCTCCACCCCAAAACCCTGCTTCACCTCCAGCATTTATAATAGTATTAAATATAAAAAAAATGCATTTTTATTTATTTTATTTTTATTTATTTTCAGACTTGCTGTGTGAAAGGGGTCACCAGTACAGAAGATTGAGAACCACTGGTCTATAGCATCACCAGAGAGAACAGGCCTAGCTCTTTGTAAGGGTCAAGCGCCAATCACAGAGGGGTTACATTTATGGCAAAACAGAAGGTGACTGGTGCACACAAGAGACAAGAAAAGCCTACCAAAGGCTGTGGGGTGCTGTATTTCCACACCGGATTAAGAGAGGGCATCACATGAGCATGTGAGGTTCTGAACCTCCCCTTAGAGGTCAGTTTCCCTGACAGACACTGTCAGTTTCATATGGACACACTTTTTCCTTGTGCAGTCCTGAATGTATTCAGTCGTTTTGACTCATAAAGTGCCACAATCAGTGTTTCAAAAGGGATTTTGCAATCAGTAGGCAGCATGGAAAATCATAACCTGGGATTCATAATCAATACTCCAGCATTCACAAACCAATCCATGCTTGGTCATCCACAGCTCAGAAGAGCAGCCAGTTAACAAACCATCACCAGGATGCAAAAGGGCAGGATAATTCTTTATCAGTAATCAATAGTTTATAACCCCTCATTGGAAATCAAACACCACAATCAATCAGTGCTCTAAGCAGTGAGGCTCAGTTGACAAATGAACCCCCTTAGATGGAAGGAACCTCACCGTCTTGGAGTCCAGTTCATGTCTGGACTGGGCCAGAACCTTGTCCACCCCGGCCTGGTCCATGAATGTGACGAACCCGAACCCCCTACACCCCAAATCCCAGGCGGAAGATGGGGGGGGAAGAAGGAAAGAAGAGAGAAAGTTGGTTAAAGTCCGGCCGGCTCTGGCGAGAAGCAAAGGAGGGGCAGGGGCCAGTCTTCTCACCTGGATCTCTTTGTCAGCGGGTCCCGCATCACCAGACACTCCTTCACCTCCCCAAACTGGCTGAAGTATTCCCGCAAGCCCTCTGCAACCAGAACACAAGGCCATGGGCCCTTACTCACGCCGGGCTCCCTCCCCACCGCGCCGCCCGGCACAAGGAGAAAGCGCCCCAGGCCAGGAGCCGACCCCTGGTGGCGAACAGCGACGCCTCCCCTCAACCAACGCGTTCGAGGGCGACCGCGGCTCCCCCCTTCCCCGAAAAGAGGCATCGAGGGAGCCCTGGAGAGCGGGGTCCTCCCGGGGAGAACAGCCCGGGGAGTTGGAAAAGTTTGGGTGGCAGGTGCCCGGTGCGGAGCTCGGCCGGGGCCGGCGGGGGAGTGGAAGCGCCGCGGGGAGCGGCCCCTGCCCGGCGGGCCTCACCTTGCGTGGTTTGCCAGCTCAGTCCCCCGATGAACATTTTGCTGCGGGAGACACAAAAAGAGCCGTGAATGGAGCGGGGCCGGGGGGCAGCGCAGGGGACCGGGCCAGGCTGCCGGCGGCGGGAGGGGAGCAGCGCGGGGACAGCAAGCGGGACAGGCTGCCCGGCTCCGGCGGGGGACCGGACCCGGCGCGCCGCGGATGCGGGACGAGCGGCTCGGGTTCGGGAGCGGCCCCCGGGGCGGGAGGGGGGGCGGTGCGGGCCGCCCGGTCCCGGATCAGCGCGTGGCCTTACGCCCGGCTCGGGGCGGGGGGGCTCGGGTCCGGGCTCCGGCGGCAGCCGGCGGCGGCCGGGCGAGCTCGCAGGGATCGGCCATGTTGGCAGCGGCCGCCGCCTCCGCCGAGCCTGTCCGGGCCACGAGCTCGGAGGAGCGGGGGGCCGGCGGGAGCCGGGGGTGGTGGGAGAGGCGCGCTGCCGGCCCCGGCTCCCGCCTGCCCGCCCCCGCCGCGCCGCGCCGGGCGGAGCGGTACCAGGGGTCGTGCGGGGAGTCCGGCGAGGCGAGGCCGGGCTGGCTGGCTTCTGTCTCCATTCGGACCTCTTCTCCCTGCGAGGAGCAGAGCCGCACTCCCGGGGCAGATGAGCGCTGGAAAAGGGGCCGGACGGACAGGCCATGCTGCCCCCTCCCCCGACCCCTCTCAGCCAGGCGGGGAGGAGGGCCCGGCGGGGACAACCTGCCCGGCTCCTCCCACCCCCGGCGGGCGGGCAGCCGGCGTGCGCATAAAACCCGGCCGGCTGCTGCCTGCCCGGCCGCCTGCACCGGGGGGACGGCAACGAGCGGGGCTCGGGGAGAGCCGCGCCCAGGCAAGTACCGCGGAGCCGACCCGTCCGTGGCCGGTACCGCCAGGGAGAGGCGCGGGGACGGGACCCGCCGTGTGCGCTCCCCGCTCCGGGGGAAGGAGGGAGGCTGTAGCCGGCGCACGGAGGCGTCTCACCTGGCTCGCCATGGAGGGGCTGCTGAGCTCGTGCAGCTGGGAACAAAGGGGGCCCGGAGCTGGCCCCGGGGAAGCTTGTGCTGGAAGCGCTGTTGGCTTTGGCGCGCTGCTGTGCGGATCTCCGCGGCTCTGGGGGACCCGGCAGCGCGTCCGGGAGCGGAGCTGTTTGATCCAAGAACGCCGCGTAACAGGATCCCAAGTGCGGGCTGCAGCGGGGGCTTAGAAGGGGGCTGGAGCGGCCTAACTTGAGGCACTCACGGTTGCAAACATGGCAGCGGGCGGCACAAAAGGAAACTGGGCTGCGAAAGCCCCCGAGCGGTTTCTGGGGAGAGCCCGGCAGCTGGAGCCTGGCTGGCTCAGATGCGTGCCCAGGTTTAGCTTTGTTAGTCAGCCTAAGAGTTGGCTTTGGGTTTCTTTCACTCACCCTGAATGGAAGCCAAATGCCCCACTGAGCCTGAGTGTGGCAGGCGTGTGAACCATGCTCCTCTCCAGGGCTGCCTTGCACACCTGGGACATCCCCCCAGCCTGATCCACCAGGCAGGGAGGAGAGGCTTGGCTAGAGAGGGTTAAATCAAATTGACAATAACCGCTGTCACAGACCTGAAGAAGAGCCCTCTGTAAAATCAACACCTGGTCTCTCTCACCCCAGAATAAAAGATCCAATTAAAAGATATTGCCTCACCTGCCTTGTCTCTCTAATAGCAGGGACCAACACTGGATACAGTAACACCTGACAAACACAGCCTGAAGCGGGACCTGTGTGTTGTGGCATATACTGTATTTAAACAAGACAACCGATACTTCTGTGGTACTTTCACATCCACAATATCACTCGAGTGTTCACTAAAGTAGGGGTTCACAACACTTTTCTTACTATGCCTCCCTCCCCCAACATGCAATTTAAAAACTCCATGGCCCACCTCTGCCACAACAACTGTTTTTCTGCATATAAAAGCCAGGGCATGCACTGGGGGGAGCTAGTTGGGCAATTACCCATGGCCCCCACACCCAGGGGACCCACAAAGCTAACATGTTTAGGCTTCAGTTTCAGCAACTGTAATGCTGCTCTGGCTTGGTGGACCCTCTGACACCTGCTCATAGCCCCCTCTACGGGTACTTGGACCCCTGGTTGGGAACCTCTGCACTAAATGGCACATTACATTTACTCCTCTCAATCTATGGACTGCATTATCCCCATTTTACAGATAAAGGAATGAGGCAGAGATGTGAAGTGACTTTACCAAGGCCACACAGTCAGTCTCAGACAGAGCTGGCACATGAACCCAGGAATTCCTCATAGAGGCCTTTGCACAGTCCTTTGACCACAGTGTCTCCTGAGTACCTGTATAGTAAGATTGATTAAATACCTACTCCCCTTTCAATCACCAGAATGAAGACAGACTAGTGTAACTTTTTCCCCCTCAACATATTTTCTCTATCCAGATTCATGTACTTGGGTCCATCACTGTAGTACTTGTATCCTGATACTTTACTCAACTATTATCATATCCAACCAGATTCTGAGTGATCACCTCCTTTTAAAATAGAGACAGCATCTTTACCAGCTCCTGTCATTATTAAGGGACTGTGATGACAGCAGAATAATATTTTAAATTAGGTACCATGGGCCAGGACTACAACAGCAGGGCTATGTACTACACTGGATCATCAGCTCAACTCCCATTGATGGTAGTGAGCGTTGTATAAAAACTGAGGGTAGAATACGACCATAGTTTCCTTTTGCAGCTGCTTTTCTCAGAGGCACGGGAGACTTGTTTCACCTGCTGTGATAGTGGCCCCAATCACAGTCCAATTTTACATTGGCATGAATTAATAAATTGATCGGACCATAGGCCACCAGCCTGACACTTATGCCGTGTTCCAAATCTTCCTCACTACCAAACTAGTCTGTCCTGCATGTGTCCATGTACAGATACTTTGGGAAGCCAAGTGAGTGCACCCTCTAGTTCAACCCCAAACTGTACCAATGAAGTGCTAGTGTTAAAATTTAGTTGAGAGTAACTGAACTGCTCGCTTATCCACCATGGACCTACAATCAAAGAACACTTCTTACTCTTCACAACTACAACTCTGTGCATGTCACTTGGCAAGGGAACATTCACTCAGATTAATGGAATATCAGAACATAACAGACATCGGGAGAAAATGCCAATAGGTCTGCTATGTCATGCAATATGCAAGTTAAATGTTTATTATACTCATTCCTTTCTCCAGTTTATCCAGATTGGGCTTCCCTTTTATTTTCTGATTCCCCATCACTCCAAGCTGCCTGGTTAGGAATGGTAAGATAGAAATCAAGAAACTCCCATTCATCCATGACCTTTTATCAATGTTATTTCCCAGTCTCCCATACCCTGCAGTAATCTCAATACTATACCTCAGCTCCAACCAGGAGAACAGACAAGCACTTTTTTTTTTTTCACACTGTAAGATTGCTGGGGCAGGCACTATTTCATACTGCATGTTTGGACAGCACCAAGCACAATACGGCTCAGATCCTGAGTGGGGCCTGTGGGTACAGCCACAATATAAATACAGAAGTGTAATTACTAATATTGCTGCTAGGCCTGGTACAGATTGCTGCAGAGTGACCAGACCTATCCATTACCCTTGGCTGTTTTTCAATGTCCATCCTCTTAAATCTGGTGACATGTCCACAAATCTGCAGAATTGGGGCAAAAATCTCAGCAGAAGTTGCCAACAGTTTCTTTGGTTATGCAATGGCCCTTATAATTATGCACAGTAATGTTAAAAAACAAAGACTTTGTAACCATTTCTTGATAAATCAGTTACATAGTATGAGCTCGAGCTGCTAAGTATCCTAAACTCCCATGAGATAAGTGTACACACTAGCTCACAGGATGAGTTGCTTCTATACAATAACACAATAATTTCATACTGTGTTCCACACCCACCAATAACAAAATCCTCTAGTTTGTCATCAATGTATGTCTGTAATTTATCATTCTTTCCATCCATTATATCATATTTTTATTTAAGAGATGGCTAGATAAACAATGCCACACTGGAAGACCCAGAGAGCATTAAACATTACATCGTGTTACTCATGTTTTACTCCCTCTTCCCTATCAAAATACTGTTGAAGAGAAAGAGGGTATTTGTGGGTTAATGTCAGTGTTTAGGAGAACATAATGGATTTGACCAGTGGTTCATCTAGCCCAGTATCCTGTCTTCTGACAGAGGCCAATGCCAGGTTCCTCAGAGGAAATGACCAGAATAGGCAATCATCAAGTGATACATTCCTTGTGATACTCTCCCAACTTCTGGCAAGGGCTAGGGACACCCAGAGCATGGGATTGCATTCCTACCCATCTTGGCTAATAGCAATTTATGGACCTTTCCTCTATGAACTCTGAAGCAGAGGCAGATAGATATTTGAGTTATTCACAAAGGGAAGCAGGACCCAAAAACTGAAGGATGAGGGAGGAACAGAGTAGGAGAGACTTTTTTCCTTCTCCATCATTGCAGGAGGCTGAGACAGCATTTTGAAGATCCATCTCTTCACAGGAGGTGGGAGGCTCCGACAGAGCAGTAAAGGGAAGAGCCTTGCTTTAAACTTAATTTGGCCAGTTAATAAAAAAGCTTGATTGAGAATCCAATTTTTTTTTAATATTTGTTTTAAGATAGTGAACATGTAAACCTGGAAAATATTAACTGCAGCTTTTTAGCCAGCCTGGGGGCAATGCCAGTCTGCTGACAGTGGCTTCCAGTTCTGCTCACGCCTGCTTTGGAAATTATGCTTGCTCTCTGGAGAGAATGATGGTAAACACTCCCTGCTGGCCAGTATATGAGGCATACTGGTGTCTGCCTCACAGGAGACTGCCTGGCCATTCTCCTACATGGTGGAAACTGACTTGAGGCAAGTGATATAGGTATGTAAAGGCAAGATTAATTAACTAGAATGAAGGGCTGAAAAGGAGCCCCAGGCTCTCAAACACTACAGTTATGGGGCCCATATAAGCACCTAGATACAGTAAACAGAATTTGGACCTGGTTCATGTTTGGGCATCAATAACAGTAAAACAGAACAGCTGAAAAAGCACACAACTTTCCTCTGTTGCAACACAACCCATTAAATAGGGTTGTATGCTGCAGAGCATTTGAAGAAAGAGGAAGAGAATGCAGAATAAGAATAGGGATTTGGATGGAAGATTGAAAGAGTGGGAGAGGAGAAATGCAATGGTGAATAAGAGAGAATGGGACAAAGAAGGGATATGAAAGCTTAAAGGGGCCATGACAAGAAAGTAAAGTGCAGAGGAAAGAATCATGGCAATAGGAAAAGAGGCACAAAGGGGAGAATACATCAAATGATGCACGAAAGCAAGAGTGCACAGGACTGGGGTCCTGGCCGCACAACGGAAAGAAGGTCTGATGTGGGAGGGAAAGCAAGAGCTTTATGATTTGGGGACCAAAAGGGCGAATTTGTACTGAGCAGGCTAGTAGAGAGCAGGGAGTTCAAGGTAAGAGAACAAAGAGGAAGTGAATTTTGAAGGACACAAAGGGAGTTTTGTGTAAGGGGAGTGTATTGCGCCATCTGCTGTCCTGGAGGTGAAATGGAAGATGGACAGAGAATAATTCAGAAAGACCTTTCCATCTTTCACCCAATTCACAGACTCGTGTAATTATTATCTGGTGCCCAGTCCATATGACGAAAAGCTATTCAAGTGTAGCTCAGACTGATACATTATGTAAATGGAGGAAACAGTAAATATAAAGGCAAGGCTAACTGATTTGTATCATACACCTGAGTATATACAGGTCTGAGGGATGGTCAGTTGCTATCAAGTTGTTATTGTGCTTTAACGTCTGCCATAGACCCATCTTGGCTTTGTTCTTCTGCCTTTTCCAAATGCAGTGTGCACAGGATTCTCTATTCCATAGATAAGGATAGAGGTACTTATCTTCGAGCTGAGAACATTTTTCTGTACTGACACCAAATTCTCCACTTTCCATTACACCAGATTGTTAGTAAAATAAGACAAACACAAAAATGTTTACAGCAAGAGCAAAACAAAACAATTAAAATAAATCTCTGCTCCTCCTCTCAAAAAGCTACCTGAACTCATCCTCACTGTCCATACTCTATCCCCTCCAAGTGCCACTGGCACAAATCTTTATCATAATTGATGGTTCTTGTACTACCTTTATTCCTAGCTTGTTATCCCTGGTAACTCACCCAGTCCCTCAGCCCAGTACCCAGTATAAGGGGAACATCTCCCAGTCCTTCTCCCCGTCACCAGACTGCTCAGTGCCCTCGGATGGGGCACTGCTTCCTATCTCTCTTCCTTCCTTCCTTCACTAGGCAGATCAGAGCTGGTGCTGGGGGGCATGAAATAGACCTATTTCCCCCCATTACAGGCCTCCTCTCCTCTAAGTTGAAGCTTAGCTGAATTTGGCAGACAGTGAAATGTTGCCACCAGTAAGCAGACCCCAGTTCCAGGATCAGCTTCAGAGTTCTAAAAAGTGTCCATTGGAATACAACTTGTTACATCAGAGACTGACAGTTTCATTACCCAATACCTGTGGAGGACAGAATCTCTCTCTCTCAGCCTCTGCTACCTTCAGCTCATGCTACTTTGTAGATCTTCTGCAATAGCCCAAGTGGCTTTTTAAAGCTGATGACACCCTATCTCTCTACTGCTGCCTGCATCCCGTGGATAATGCCCCAGCCAGGCATTACAGAATAGATAGTACAGTACCACAATTGGGGTGCGGGGCATAATTTTCATGATCTTGCTGATGCCCTGCCATCACCACTCAACACAGTTGCACAGCTCACATTTTCACTCTCCACTGTTTTCCATAGCTACAGGCCTACACCTTTTTAGGAGCACAAGTGTGAATAAGTATTTGGAGTAAGTATTTGAGTAAGGCAGAAGGGGATTTGGGAGGAGAAGAGAAGTCAAAGTGAGGCCTTGGTTGGGGAGAAAGGGAGTTTGGAGTGTGTAACAGAGATAGGAAGGCTAATAAGAAGGACAGAAAGAAAATGAGAAGAGAAATGCATCAGGGCAGGGAATAGTGAGAGGCTGGAGTTTGGGTCTGAGATATAAGAACCTACAGAAATGGAGATATGAATAGAGAAGGGATGTGCGGGAAATGTAGAAAGAGAAGGCATGTGGTGAGGTGGGTAAACAGAGAGATTTGGAGACAGAAGGGGATTCGTACTGTGCAATCAGACAGGAAGTTGGTTGCAGTTCGGGATATGGCTCTTATTCCTGATCACTAGACTATATGATATGGGCTTGATTCTCTATGCCCTGCACCTTGTGCCACTACATTAGAACAGCAGTGTTTTACACTCACTTTGCACTGATGGACATGACTACTGATGGACATGACAAGTGAACGACAATGGAGAATTGGGCCCAAGGAGCTATCCTGTACTTTGGATAGTTTCTGCTTAGTGCTCAGCAAAAGCAGACGCTCACAGGAACTGGGTCCCATTACAGTGCTTGGGAATAGCATGACTGTATCCCTCACAGAGCAGTTCAGAGGGATCAGATTCATATGTGCTGTTCCCTATCCTCTCCCCTGCAGCACTGAGTGATTACGCACAGGGACAGACAAAACAAGAACAGTCATAATCCACTGTATACATCCATGGAACACCCACACCTTTAATACTGCATGCAGTTCTGGTCACCCCATCTCAAAAACGATATATTAGAATTGGAAAAAGTGCAGAGAAGGGCAATGAAAATGATGAGGGATATAGAACAGCTTCCATATGAAGAGCAATTAAAAAGACTGGAACTGTTCTGCTTAGAAAAGAGATGATTAAGAGGGGATATAATAGAGGCCTATAAAACCATGAATTGTATGGAGAAAGGGAATAGGGAAATGTTATTTACCCCTTCACATAACACAAGAATTAGGGGTCACCCAATTAAATTAATAGGCATCAGATTTAAAACAAACAAAAGTACTTCTTCAAACAATGCACAGTCAACCTGTGGAACTCATTGCCATGGGATGCCATGATGGCCAAAAGTACAATTAGAGAAGTTCATGGAGGATAGGTCTACCAATGGCTATTAGCCAAGATGGTCAGGGATGTAACCCCATGCTTCAGATGTCCCTAAATCTCCGACTGCCAAATAGCTAGGACTGGACAACAGGGGATGGGTCACTCGATAATTGCCCAGTTCTGATCATTCCCTCTGAAGCATCTGGCACTAAGCACTGTTGGAAGACAGGATTCTAGCTTAGATGGACCATTGGTCTGACCCAGCATGGCCTTTCTTACTTGCCAGACTAGACTACATCTGACGCAGTGCTCAAGCATACTCTGAGTGAGCAGAAGCTGTTTTTCTGTCCCTCTCAAAAGCATTCACTCTCGCTCCTGATACAGTCAATGCCCACTTGTCTTACAACACAATCTGTGATTTAACACTTCCACGCACTTTCTAATCTTCAATAAATGGATGTTTTTTCCATAAATCCCACCCTAGACACCTTTATAGTGTTACCATGCTGAGGATGGTGTTAAAGCAATCCAAGACACACTGAGATTTTAGGTAATAAGATTTTGGAAAGTTTGTTGCCCATTTGAGGAAAGGGTGAATAGAAAAAGAGCATCTTCTTGTACGCTGAAACTTCTGTAACAGGGCAGGTTAAAACCACATCCAGTGCCCAGGATATAAATACAGCTCACAAATCTTCTTAAGCAGCTCAGACTGTCCTGGTTCCTCAGGGCTTTGCCAAGGTATTTTGTTTGTATGTTACATGACTTATATCAGATATCGTATCCTAATCAAGACAGACACCAATGTCTTCCCAGGCAAAACCCCATCTTCAGACTGTAGGAACAGCTTTGCGGGCTGTGCAGTCACTCACTGTCTGAGCTTCCTTCTCTTTGTAGGGGGAAGGGAGAAACAAGTTCCATGAGAATATATAGAATGCAAAGATCCAGGTGATTTTTGGGTTCAAATAGCCTTGATTTAGGATTCTGTAGCTGCAGTCTGAAAATTCTGGAGATAGACATATAGTACCCATTCTGTATTCTACGCTCTGCATGGGGGCAACAGTATAATTTTCCTCACCCTCATGTCTGCCACACCACTTATTGTAATTCTTTTGTCAGAAGTTAAAGATTATTTTCCTAATCATTTTATCAAGCAAGTCACAGTGACCAAGTTCATCTAATGAACATTGTAGTGAAAAAAGAACTGCCATCCTTCTCCAACTGTGGAACTGGAAGAAGTGTCTATGACCAGGAATATCATCTCTTAAAGGGCCTTTCCCAGGGGTCCAACACACTACACGCATCATTCACTCGGACTTTTTGCTTTCAGGCTAGGAAATATGAAATAGGCAGGTTGTTGCTGTGCCTTTAAATGCTTCACACAGCTTTGGACAACCTTAGACTATAAGACCAGCCATACTGGGGTCAGACCGATGGTCATCTAGCCCAGTATTCTGTCTTCTGACAGTGGCCAATGCCAGGTACTTCAGAAAGAATTAACAGAACAGGGATTTATCCCTTGTCATCCATTTCCAGCTTCTGGCAATCAAAGGCTAAGACATCTAGAGCATGGAGTTGCATCCTTGATGGTTTTGGCTTATAGCCACTGATGTACCTATCCTTCATGAACTGACTTAATTCTTTTCTGAACCCTGTTATAGTTTTGTCCTTCACAACATCTCCTTGCAATGAGTTCCACACATTGACTGTGCATTTTGTGAAAAAGTACTGCCTTCTCTTTGTTGTAAACCTGCCACCTATTAATTTCATTTGGTGACTCCTAGTTCTTGTGTTATGCAGAGTAAATAACACTTCCTCATTTACTTTCTCTACACCAGTCATGATTTAATAAGCCTCTATCATATCCCTCATTAGTCATCTCTTTTCCAAGATGAAAAGTCCCAACCTTATTAATCTCTCCTCATATGGGAGCTGTTCCAGACCCTTAATAACTTATTGTTGCCCTTTTCTGTTCCTTTTCAATTCTAATGTACCCTTTTAAGATGAGGTGACCAGAACTCATGCAGTATTCAAGGTGTGGGCATACTATGGATTTATATAGTGGTATTGTGATAGTTTCTGTTTTATTATCTATACTTTTCCTAATAGGAAAATCTTGATTTAAAAAAGAATATTATGAGTTGGGAACTAACATTGCATCAATAAATCATCTTTGACCCTGAGTCAAGTTGGCTCACCTGCGACCTGAGGCCAAATGATCTGATCTCTCACTGAAGAAGAGGCCAGATTCTGCACTGCTTCTGATCCAATTAGAAATATTTTGCTTCTCCTCCTATTTGTCCATTCTTGCCCTTGTAGCCCTTGCTCACTCTTCCCAACCCCTTTATATTTATCTCTCTGCTCTCTTGCTTGATGGGGACTTTCCTCTTGGCTGGTTTTGCTACGTTTGGATCCTTATTCCATTTTTGTCCTGGATATGGCCTTCCCACCTAAGACATGCCCATGAAATCCTTTCCATAGCTACTGAAGTGGATGAGTCGATTCATTGCTTTTTTTCCTAACAGGGTCTAAAAAAGAATTCCCTTGTGGCACAAAGCCACCAGCTAGCTGGCAATCACAGCACTATCAAGGCCTACCATCACCATCTTCCAAATTAGCTGTCCAAAGCCACAGGGAGAAGCTATTATGAAAATAAGTAGGAATATTGGGCATGCTCCCCCAAAACACCAAGAATGCAGGTGAGCCAAGGGAGATACTCTTAGAATGAAGGGGCGTGGTAAAATACCTTACTGATCTACTTCTCTCTTTAAAATATGCAAAAGAAAAAATATCAACATACAATCCATAATTAAAAGTTTTTCAGACAGATGTAGTAAGAGACAGGGGATGATTGTGGTAAATCCCTCATTTTGGGGGGGAAAAATAAAGTTCCAAAGGTGTCTCACACCTCTGTTTTCTAATATATTAAACAACGAAGGGCTTAATTCTGATCTCCCACTAGTTCAACACTGGAGCCACTCCACTGACTTCAGGGGAGTAGCTCCTGAATTATACTGATGTTAGCAGAGTCATGCTCAGGCTTGAAACATCGTGTCTCATTTGACTCGTAATCTGACTACATAGTTGTAACGCCTTAATTTTTTTTTTGACGTGTTATTTAATGTTTTATGCCTTTCTTTAGCAACTTCCATCTGAGGATCACAAAGTGCTTTCCAAATATGAGTCAAGCCTCAAACACCCCCTCTGAGTTTTTATCATTACTCACTTTTAACAGATGGGGAACCTGAAGCAGTAAAGGCCCATTTTTCAAAAGTTGCAACTGATTTGGGAGCCCCAATTTCAGATACCATAGGCCTGATTTTCAGATGCACCAAACACCGACAGCTTCACATGAAGACAATGGGAGTTGTAGGTTCTCAACATCTCTGAAAATCAGGTCTATGGTGTCTTACATTGGGCTTGGAAAATCAGTGGTTACTTTTTAAAATTTTGGCTTTAGTAATTTGCCCATGATCACACAGCAAGTCGCAAGTGAAGACAGAAATAGAGCCTAGCTATTCTGTCTCCCACCTTGTACTTTAGCTGCAAAATCATCCCTCTTCGTCCCTGCTCAGTTTCCCTCCCCAAAAAGTCAATAGAAATATTTTTACAACACAGATATTCACCACGGTGTCTAAGTTTTTGTTTTTAATGTTTTAAATATGTATGCAGTGTGAATCCAAGAAAACCCCTCTGGATCCCTGAAACAAGCTGAGAATAAATGTGGGGGGAAGCGGGGGTTGTTAAGTCAGGAGAATTCTTGAAATGGATCTCTCTTACAAACTCCAGTTAGTTCTACAAACTGCATTCTGGATGGCTGATCATTGTGGAGTCCTAAAAGCTGTGCAGTCTGCCAGGCAAATCCATTCCTGGATGCTGGGGGTAGCAAAGGGCTGTGGCAGTAGATTTAGGAGTGCAGAATTAGTTTTCTGCAGAACAGAGGGAAATCAGTAAATTTGTTCAGTCTTTTGGACAGTGTGATTTTTGTGCTCATGTCACTTTAAGAGCAGGAATGCTGGAAACAGAGGTATTTGATATCTTTGCTGGCTAATTACAGTGCAAGATCCCAGTGTCCTGACAATGCCCTTGTCCCTGACCTGGAGGGGCCTCGCTGTCTCAGGGTCAGATGTAATTTAGTCTTAGGTCAGACTTCAGACCTCTCCTTCCAGACTGACTGCACTTTGTTTTGAAGTGGAAACCATTTTCCGGTTCAAAATGGATTGAGACCATCAAACTCATTTTACTGATGAGAAACAGGACACAAATGCGGAGAACCAGAGGCGAAGGTCATTGTGTTTGTCAGAGTGAAGAATATTCAGCTGTGTCACCCAGGAGGTGATTGTTCTGCTCATCAGGCTAGATGAACTCAGAGTTAGCATTTCCTGTTTACATCAGTTATGCATGTTCACTACAGTAGTGTCTAGGGACCAACCAAGAAAGGGACCCCATTGTGCTACGCATTCGAAAGTCCCTGCCCTGAAGAGCTTACCAGCTAGTAACCAGACAGTGGGAAGCTTAAAATGGAGGGATGGTCACGTGGTAAAGCACAAGGCAGGGGGTCCTTAGATCTGAGTGCTATTCTTAGACCTGCCACTGAATTGTTGAGTGACTTTGGGTAAGCTACTTCACGTCTCTGTGGCACAGTTACTCCATCTGTAAAATAGGGATAAATTCTTCCCAACCTCACAGCAAGGTTGTGCTTTGAGATCCACAGACAGTAAGTGCTATAGGAGAGTAACATAATTATGAAAGCAAAGTGCTTTCCGCAACCGTCTCTGAACCACAAGCACTCACTACCTCCCAGCAAATGAAAGATCTTTTTTAATCCAATCAGTCCAGTTCTCATCCTCCTGCAGGTTTCTGTCCATATCAGCT
Organism: Dermatemys mawii; assembly: GCA_007922305.1. NCBI lineage: Eukaryota > Metazoa > Chordata > Testudines > Dermatemydidae > Dermatemys > Dermatemys mawii. The sequence continues at coordinate 3,870,295 of ML677361.1, forward strand.
GGCAGAATATGTTCTGGCTACAACTGAGCTTGCCTGGTGTCCTCTGACCAGAATTTGGGGGGCCTGGGTATCAAAACTCATGTTGCTTGCATCATCATGTTCTGTTGGTATTGGAGAGACAATGACGTTGCGACAGAAATGTTCTGTGACACAATGTTGCCCAGAATTAACCCAGCACTTAAAAAATCATCCTGTATACCAAATATGTTTGTTCCTGAAAATCAGGTATGATATGCACATTTCTCTTGTCACCTCTTTTCCATTTGCAGGCCAACATGGGATTGAATTGACCTATGAAACAGTTATATCCATACATGAGGGGGTCATGTGTTTGGGGGTACATAAGCCATTGTATGGAAAGGCATGCAAAGCTGTGCTTATCCAAACAGAGGTCAGGATACAGAAGTATTTTGACAGTGAGAGTAATGGTACTCAACTCCACTTGAGTGGGGGGAAAGAAACACAGGCATAGAACCAAATATACTATTTGGTAATGTCTCTACCACCCAAAACATCTTCACCTCTAAGTGTGTAGCAGCTGGGCTTAGCATTGCTATATGCCATGCCAAGTTTGTATATTTGAAAAAAGGGATTATTACAATTTATCTCTTGCTTCAGAAGAAGGTGAGCTCTTCTCCCTACTCTTCCATGGGGCATGAGGAGAGAATTTGCCAGTCCCTGCAGGCTGCCACTGTTGCAGAAATGTTATGAGGAATGTTAGGACACATTTCTGTCACAATGTCATATGATCTCTCCAATACCAAGAGCATGAATTTACAGCATGAGGATTATCTATTGTGATACATTTGTGACCAAAACAGGGAGTCAAATGTGAGGGGTCAGATACATGGCTCATCAGCTCACCTAAGCACATAGGACCCATCAGTTTTAGTGCAACTAATAACACTCTCTCATTTTCTAGTTCTTTCATCACACTCTCCAAGTTCAAATTCTTACATTTCTTTCTCTGTCTCTGCCTTCTTCCTCAAAGATATTTTAAGTTTATGGAAGGAGTCACCAGCAGTAACTATCTCTCACAGACAGTTGGAGGAGTGCTGCCAGAGGCTGGAAATGTCACAGAGAAGCAGGAGGCAACCAGAGTTGTCATAGGTTTGCTGAGGTGGAAGATAGTCAAAGGTAGAGAGGGAGCTAGCTGGTATTTCACCTCTTATGCTGCATAGGAACCCACAAAACCTAGGGCCAGCTGGTTCATCTCGTGTCCTTTATAAGTATAGGAGCTTTGTAGTGGGAAACCAAAGCTGTCTGCTCAAGATCTTGGGGTACCTGCTTCCAGAGTCACCACACCTCATGACACTGAAAATCCTTTTAGAATGGGCTTTACATCAAAATAGGGTGACCAGATGTCCCAATTTTATAGGGATAGTCCTGATTTTTTGCCACAGGGATATAGCCATTGTTCACGTCCATGCTTGATAACTGCAATGCATTGTACCTAGGAATGGAAATGCCAACCCTGAAAAAGCTCTGATAGGTTTAGGATACAGCAGCCCACCTACCATACAATCCAGGTCCCTAACAGCACATCACCCCACTGCTCTGCTCAGAACATTGGCTCCCCAATTAATCTCAAGAAAGCTTCAAAGTTTGGACCCTAATCTTCAAAGTTCTTTGTGGGAATGCCTCAAGCTACCAAAGAGACAGCTCGGTCATTTTGCCAGATGCGAGGTATGTCCTTCAGATATTATAGATGTGTCAACTACAAGGATGAGACTCATGAGCATTGGAAAGAGGACTTTCTTGGTTGCTGGTCCCAGCATTGGAACTCAATCTCACAAGCAATAAGAACGCATCTGCGCTTTGACACCTTAATAATTAAACGTACAACTCACTTCAACTTAGCTTTCCCATAATAGCAAAAAATAAGGGACAAAACACATGACAATTGGGGAGCTGGAAGGTGGAGGAGAAAGATCCTTGTTACCTTAACTTGTAGAACTTGGTAAAGTGCTTAGATAACAGTGGTCAGTAAGGGACAGATGGAGACATTGAATAGATAATGCTTCACATGGGGGAGAATAGCCTGATTACCAACTACGATTGGGGCATTATGTTCCTACACATGATGGGCCAAAGACAGATCTGCGGCTGCAAAATGTTGTGGTGATATTTTAAAATCTGTGACATAAATACTTCATGTCACAGGTAAATCACGTCAACAGAGCCTCTGTTAATTATTTTCCAGGGGTGGCACTGGAAAGGAGTTATCCTCTGCTTCCCTGATAGTGTAATTTATATGCTGGGCAGACCAGAATAAAATTTAAACTCCCTTATACCTTGTCTTCATTGGGAATTCTCCATGACCCCCCAGCCATCGGTGTAGTTACGCTGGCACAGCTGCACCAATGCTATAACCCCTCGTGTAGGCAAGGAAAACTGATTTACACTGGTAGAACTTATCCTGGTTGGCTACATCAGGGATTTTGCACCGATGTAACTGCAGTGGGTTGAAATCTGGGCTAATTCTCAAGGTAGACATGGTCTTAGTCTCTCCATTGCTATGAGGAGCGGAAGCTGGGTCTCCTGGATGGCAGCGTGTAGCAGTAGGTCACCACCCCACCCAGTAGAATTCTTTTTTCCCTGCCAGTATCAGTTATCATGGCTCTGGGCCTTAAAACATGGAGTTGTCTTCCTGTCCTCTGCTCCTCAGAGGGTTGCCACAGGACCATGTTTGCCTAGAGAAAGGGGGAGAGTAAAGCTCAGGGCTGGGCTACATTCAGGCAATCTTGGCCTGGGAACTGAGTGAGGAACAAGGAAGGAGGGGATGCTGGAGTGGAAGTGATTTGAATTTGAACAAACTGTCTGCTGAATAGAAGCTTTTATTCCAGCCTGGAGAAGGCTTTGTTAGTCAAGCACATGTGATACACAAAAGCCTCTCCTTGAATTCACTGAGTTTTAATTGGTTCTCAGGTGGGGGAGGAGATGGGTGTTAGGAATTAGGGATTCCTTAAAGAGACAATGTCACTAAAACTTCATCCCTAAGATTTAGGAGTCTGGACCAATTCATTTTTTTTATGTTAAGTGAGAGGATCAGAAAAATTGAGGAGGAGGAGTGGGGGAGGATCAGTAATGGAGAGAGAGGAGAGAGATCAGAGTGCTAGGAGGGTGCGGGACAGAAGAAAGATTAAAAAGAGAGAGAGAGGAAGGGAGAGATTGGGGAGAATGATGGGAGGTCACATACAGAGGGAAAACAGAAGAATGTGCAGGGGTTTGGGGGAAAAGGGAGAATGATGCTGTTTGGGGCAGAGCTTTCCTTCCTTGCCATTGTGACACAGAATGATCCTGTCGGTCACATTTCCTCCTTTACTGAAGGCTTTAAGATAGGGGTGAGCAAACTTTTTGGCTTGAGTGCCACATCTGGGCATAAAAATTGTATGGCAGACCATGAATGCTCACAAAATTGGGGGTTGGGGTACAGGAGGGGATGAGGGCTCCAGCTGGGGGTACAGGCTCTGAAGTGGAGCTAGAAATTAGGAGTTTAGAGTGTGGGAGGAGGCTCCAGCTGGGCTAGGGGGGTGAGGGCTCTGGCTGGGGGTATGGGCTCTGGGGTGGGGCTTGGGATGCAGGAGGCTGCTCCAGGCTGGGATCAAGGGGTTCAGAGGGCAGGAAGAGAATCAGGGCTGGGGCACAGGGGGGTGTGAGGACTCCCATTTGGGGTGCAGGAGGGGTCTCCAGGCAAGGACTGAGGGGTTCGTGGGATGGGAGGGGGATCAGGGCTGGGATTCAGGGCTCAGTGGTACAGGCTCTGGGCAGCACTTCCCCCAAATAGCTCCCACAAGCAACAGCATGTCCAGCCTCCAGCTCCTACATGGAGGTTCTGTGTGCTGCCCCATCCACAGGTGCCACCCATGTGGCTCCCATTGGCTGTGGTTCACAGTCAATGGGAGCTGCAGGGGCAGCGCTTGGGTGGGGGCAGAGTGTGGAGAGCCCCCTGGCTGCCCCTACATGTAGGAGCTGGAGGGGGGAACATGCCGCTACTTCCAGGAGCCACGCGACAAGCCCTCAACTCTACTGGAGCACTGGAGTGAGGAAAGCCCCCAACCCCGCTACCTAACAGAAGCTTGAGGGCCAAATTAAAAGGCCTGAAAGTCCTGATGTGGTCCGTGGGCCGTAGTTTGCCCACTCCTGCTTTAAGACATCCTTACTTCTAGATCCTCTTCCTCACACTCTATGGTTCTCTGTTCCAAAGCAAAATAATGAATCACCGCAATAGTGTGAGGAAGAAATTACTGGGATAAGGGTGGAAGGTGGATAACGCCAGAGAGGTGATGGGAAGAGGAGAACAGAATGTAATCCAGAATCCCTGTTCTGAATAACCTAGTAAGAGCTGAATCCAGGTTTGGCCAGGCCCTGTATGAAATAAATAACTCATGGGTTTTTCAGGAAGATTTCAGTAGTTGCATAGCATATTTTCAATTGAAAAGTTCTACCATCAGGGAGGGGGATTGGGGACTTGTCAGTGGAAGAGGAAAGTGCTTGCCAGTGGTGACAAGGGGGGAAGAGGGTGGCCAGCAAAGGCGGGCTCTAAGTTTAAGTTCAACATGTAATATGGAGGTGCAGAACATGGACTAGCACGTCGGGGAGACTGTAGGTGCATGGGGTTGTTGGTAGAGTCAAAAGCACTGGGCTGTGGGCAGCCACACACCCAGTATATGCAAAAGGACCGCTTTGATCCTTACACGTTTTCCCTTATTTCAACACGTTTAGGAGGAACGAATGAGGGACGTTAGATACTGACACAGGAATCCTAGGTAGTATAAAGCTTGAGTGGCCAAGGTTAGACAAGGGAGAGGATGTCTTACAATGTCATCTTTCATGTTATTCAGTTCTCCCTTTAAGACAGGAGCTTGTATCTGCCACACTGTAGAAAAATCTAGTTCACCTTTTGTAATGTGAGTTTCTGGCTAATTCAGCTGGGTCTTTTCAAACCAAACTGGTTCATCAGGAATGGGCGGACACATTCATCATGAACAAGGCAACCTAGGAGATTGTCCCTTGAGTTAATCCTGCTTGTCCACAGTCCTAGTTGTGGTCACTGGTTTCCCTGTGAATATCCAGAGCAACTTTGGTAGACAGCAGGGAAAATCAGACTGTTTGTTACAATACACTGCATCGGAGACAAGAGATACTGCAGCTCCTGCAGCTTCCATCCTAAAATTATTATCTTTCCAAAAACAGACCCCTCAGAGTTCATGAAGAGGCTCTAATACAGTGAGGATAAGAAGTCATTTTTTCTACCACGTTATTCTCTATCATTTCCCTAGTCTTGTTGCAGGGAATGGAAGCCCTTTTTCTTGCTACCTCTACCGTACATTTACCAGTAGTAGTCTTTCCTGCAGTAATTTTTTTCTTTCAAGCATGTTCCATGAGTCCTTTTTATTACCACAATGCTTTGCCCCCGCTCATTGCTTATGAATAACCCTCCCTGCTGCATCTGGTAAAATCCAATAGGAGATGGGCACCTAACTGCCATTTGTACCTCTGAAAATCTTCCTCTTATGCTTGAAAATCTTGCTGTTATCTTATGGCCTTCATAGAGGCATTCAGCACATGGGATCCTCTTATGGCAGTTTCCATAGAAAGCACCATTTCCACAGCCTTCTGGTATGTGAGATCAGGCTCTCACCACAGGGACTTCTGAACTGCCAGGCTACATAGACCACAGACCTGCCAGTCACAAAGAATATCGTTTATCACAGCATCAGATGCACAGTGTTCAAAAGGGCTTCTTCTGAGCAGCCATGAATTGGGAAACTGATTCTCCTTTTTCATGGTGTCTCAGAGAACAGGAATTATCATTAATGGCTTTGGAGCAAAGTGTGACTGATGCATCTGCACAATCTATGCATTTAGTTTTGTTCCTGGTCTGCCTGGTTGCATCAGAGTATATAATAGGCGGAAGTTTTACCTTCCATCACCCTTTGGAGAGAGGGTACAAACTGGTATTAGACAGGGCAATTTTGACTACTAAATATCCCCCATGTTCAGGATAGGAAACAGTGCCTCAATATAACCAAAATAATTGAAGTGACTGTTTGTAGCTCCCATTATGGTGATTAAAAAAAAAATACAAAGAAATATCTTCAGCGGTGCCCCAGCAACACTTACCCACTGTCGACAATCCTGTTTCACTCTGGCTCTGCTCAGCTGCACCCAGTCAGGGTTTCCTTCCTGATCGCTACTGGCAGTTTTCCCTTTTTCTTTCAGTAGGTATCTCCCCCCGCACAACACACACACACCTCTTTTTAAATTATGGCTCACAACGGTCACACTTCTTTCCCATCTAAATGGAGAGCTTTTCCCTCCAGGGATCTATGTTCTCTCAATCCAGAATCTAGGAGATTTGGAGAGCATACACAATACAACAAATTAAACTGGTTTCACCTACTCCATCCCTTGAACTGACAAAATTGCACCTCTCTTGCCACTACTAAGAAGTTGATGCTCACATAAGGAAAAGCTGCCTCAGGTCAAATTAATCTTTCATAATATAACTCTGCTGAATTCATTGATTACACACCAGGGATGACCTTGGCCAAACTGCTGGTCAGCAACAAAATCTTACTACATTGTGTTTTCTTCTATGGAGAAAAAGATGTATGATGGCTGTTGCCATAGTGCTAACAACTAGAACTATTGTGTAGTTCTTTGCAAAGCCGCTCAGGACACTAGTGTGTACAGCAGAACCTCAGAGTTACAAAACACCAGTTACGAACTGACTGGTCAACCGCACACCTCATTTGGAATCAGAAATTCGCAATCAGGCAGCAGCAGAGGCAAAATAACAATAAAAAAATTAAAAAAGCAAATACAGTACAGTACTTAAATGTAAACTGCCTAAAAATAAAGGAAAAAATAATAAAAGATTTGACAAGGTAAGGAAACTGTCTTTGTGCTTGTTTAGTTTAAGTTAAGATGGTTAAAAGCAGCATTTTTCTTTTGCATACTAAAGTTTAAAAGCTATACTAAGGCAATGTTCAGTTGTAAACTTTTGAAAGAATAACCATAATGTTTTGTTCAGAGTTAGGAACATTTCAGAGTTATGAACAATCTCCATTCCCAAGGTGTTTGTAACTCTGAGATTATACTATTATACAATCAAATCAACCTTGCTGGAAATAATTGTATTTGTGCTAGAGTAGGGTGACCAGATGTCCCAATTTTATACGGACAGTCCCGATTTTAGGGTCTTTTTCTTAAATAAGCTACTATTATCCCCACCCCCGTCCTGATTTTTCACATTTGCTGTCTGGTCACCCTATGCTAAAGTGAATAAAGGCTCTGCAAGATCTTCAGAAGCAATCATACTTGTTCTTAGGACCACAGTAGCAACTTATGTGGAGCCCTTGGGATACAGGCAATTTGCAGAAAAGTCAACTGTTTACAGATTCCTGTATCTTTTAACACAGAGTTGCAGTCCACAAAAATGGCAGGTTCCAGCACACAATGTTCTGTCAAAACCATGCAGCTACTTGTCTCTTAAACTATGACACCGGGGAACTCTAAGAGTTGCATTTTGGTCCGCTCCTGAGCTACAGTGCCCTATTCGGATGAGGAAAGACTTAGAAGTACTGGAAAAGGGAGGGGGCTTCATCCTACATAGACAGAATGAGGCTAGGATGACTAATGACAGAAACCAATGCTGCAGAAGCTTTCCAGCCCAGTGCTTTCAGTTATGGGTTACTATGTGAGACAGTTCTCTATAGGTCTGTTGGTGTACTTCTTCCCTAAACTTAGTTTGATGCAGGGGCCCCCATTACTCGTCACTGGACTTTGCCTTGGAAGATCTTTATAGATCAATTTCATTGTTGACAAACAGAACACAAATTACCACAGTGAACCTCAGAGAAGTGCTTTGCCATTGGTTTGTATCTGTCATTTTGTCTAGGTGTATGGTATGATTTGTTTGAATGATGTCACTCTGTTTATGGTGTACCCTTTATTCCCATCTGTTTTGACTGGTAAGTAAGAAAGGTGCAGTGTCTCTTTAAGAAGGTCATTTTCATTGTCCTGGTGATATAATTAACCTGCTAAAGAAAGAGCAGAGACTGGAAATTGGATTGAACAAGCCAGGCTTTAGCCCCAGGATGAAGCCGGATCTACAAGGATTGTTATGCTAATCATCTGAGGTCAGCAGTTCCCGTGTCCTTCAAACTCCCAGGTAGTTACAGGCAGAGGATATCATACTGATGCAAAGCAAAACGTAACTTTTCTGCAATTCTATAGCACCTTTCTCCTGAAGATATCAAAGTACATGACAAACATTTAGCTTCTCATTACTTATGGAAGATGAGTATGTCCCACTCCACAGATGGGGAAACTGAAAGCACTAAGAAGTTGCCCAAGGTCAAACAGAAACAGAACTCAGGAAATCTCAATTTCAGCCTCCTGCTCTAACCCTTAGCCACACATTACATTTATTAATACAGTTCCTTTGATCCAAGGTACCGGGAAACAGTTAACTGTAAGGAAAGAACAGCAGGAGGTTATATAATGACACTACAGCCAATGGATCTATCCCAATTTACACCAGGCGGAGATCTTGCCCATATAGATGACACATGGTAAGTCAGTATGCATTTTGCAAAGAACTCTTGTTAACAGCTATTTTCTTTACATGAAACGTTGTTAAGAGCAATAGGCTAGATTCATCTCTGGATTAACTCTATTGAAGTCAGTGGAAGAATCTGGCTCAATGTAGTAGCCAGCTCAGACCCAATTTGTACCTATTAGGAACCAATCCATATTGGGGGTGGTATGGAGATTCACTGTTCTGCAGTGGGACACACAACGTGTCCCCCGGAACTCCTCAGAAGAGGCATACATTGTGCTCCAGAATTAGCCAGCTCCGCTAGCTGGTTTGGAGAACGGCCTGGACCCACCTCATACCTGCCCCTTTTGGGTTGCTAACACCTAGTGGGAATTAGCAAATATCTGCACTCAAGTCAAGAGAATAGAGAGCTGCAATGTTGCCTTGCCCTTGAACAGGGGTCCAAGGCAGGGGAAAGAAGGCTGGGGAAGGTGGGAGAAGGCTGTTTGCATCCTCTCACCTTTATGCATCGGTGCAAACGTCAGACAAAGGCTGGCTCTCAGTATGAGCATCACTTGTTAGCTGACGGCTGCTGCCCACACCATTTCCAGGAAGTTTCCTTTGAAAGGCTTTCCCTATGCTCAGTGCATGTGGGAGTAACTGTGGCATGTCCCAACTCTTACTGCAGTGGTTACTAGTCCTGCTTCTGTTCCCATTGTCAGATGCAGCCCATGAAAGTGTTTGGAGAGGCCCCTATGACACAGGGCCAAATTTGTCACTATCCCAAGCTGGTGCAACTCTGTTGAAGAGGATGGAGTTGTATCAGCTAACCCTGTTGAATTTGGCCAGGGTGGCTGTTAGTTTGCTGAAGTGGTGTGTTTATGGCATTAGTGAGAAAGGGCTGGCTATAAATTACTCCCAACTACAAACTGGCTGTCTACTCTTTCCTGTTTTGTTCACTGTCTCCTCATTCCACAGAGGAGCAAGGCTAATTCACCCCACCACTTTACTGGTTTCTCACAGGAATGCCGGCCTGGAAATGTGCTGCCTCTCACCCTTCTAACCACTGGAAATTTAGGCTAGGAGTCCATCCCGCCTTCCTTTACTATCCACTCCTTTTACCACAGAGAACCAGGCCAGAAATTGCCTCTTTTCTTCCTCTGTTGCCTCTTCCTAAGGGATAAATTGCTTCTTTCCCCCATTCCTCCAGCTGGATCTCTGCACTACCTCCCTTGTTCTTTCACACATTTTTTCACAGTGCCCCTCCATTGCCTGAATGTTGGGGGTTGGGTGGGGGGCCACTGTCTGGCTCTGTATCCAGAGCACCGGATGGCATGGTTTTGGAGAGGCCTGGCTTAGTGAAGTTATTCAAGCCAACCGCAGCCTGGCAACCAGGCGGTGACAATGGGAGTGCAGGAGGCGGAATGTTTCCACATGCCTGATCAATGGGAGCGAGTGAGACAGCAGAGCAAACAGAAGCTGGGAAAGAGACACAAAGAGAAAGCAGCCTTTTCTCTGCTCAGTTCCTTTCATTTATCACAGCTCTTTGTGAAGCTGATAACAACGGAGGCCCTCGGGAGGCTAGTTTTAGGGAGTTTGGTTTTTCTAATTAAATAAAATGCTGTGTCCTTTTTCTTCACTTGTCACCTTCCAGCTCACCAAAAATGTAAAAGCCCCATCTGTGCTAAAGCCTCCAACTTAGTGTGCTCCTGTGAGCCCCAAAGTGTTCTGCCTTCCTGGAAAGGCAGCTTTTCCCTGAGTGCAATTCCCTTCACAAACAAAGCAAGGGTATGCTGAAGCAACTTCTAAACTTAATATGGCAGTCATGCACAACAGCAACTCCCTCCTCTAACATGGCTACGACCCGGGGGCAGGTAGCGTCTAACAAGCAAATACAGACCATGACATTCCAGGCCACTTGCTTTCAAGAATAAGGAACTCAAAGTAGAAGGCGCAAAAAAAAAAAAAAAAAGTGGCAACAGCAGCCGTCAGAAACATGCTTTTAACAGCCTTCAGAGGGCAACTCCCTATGGGAAATTGGCAGCCTTTAGCACAGAATTACAAGGTAGTTGTTACCTAAAGAGACTGGACAGTTTCTCATGGGTATAATGTTCCATTACTCATCCTAGTCAGGACTTAACCTAGGACAGGCTGCAGCGTATGGGACAGCAACTCTTGTGTGCTGCCGCCTGCAGCCTCTGGAAGCTGCTCCCAAGGAGAGGGTTCTCTCTGGAGGAATGCAAGAGCTACGTTTGTTAGGTTGCAAAGTAATAACTAGTAGCTGGTTCCAGCAGTGTTTTGTAACCAGTGGTGGGAGTCCGATGTTTTTCTTCTCACTGCAAGAGCAACAGGCCAATAGCAACAGGCCACGTCTACTCAAAAAAATTACTAAAAGTTTCTTCCTGGTTGTAAGTCAGCTTCAGCTGAATGACCTGGGATTTGGGGGTGAATTTCTCTGGTGCAGATGTGGTGACAGAAAGAGGGACCAAAAGAGTGGGTGTTTTAAACTAAATCTCTCAAAAAGAAAGAAAGAACTGTTGATTTCTATAGCACTTGGATGTACAAAGAACTTCTGGCTGCTGGGGATCAGGAAGCAGAAACCCCTCAGCCTTTTCAGTCTGCTGGACAACATGCAGGCATCCATCTCACCAGCAGCTTCCTCTCCAGATGGCTATTGCTGCAGCAGCCCAGACGGCAGCATCTTGACATCATGCATCCAGGAAGAGGATTAGTAACCTTACCTGCACCTTGAGTAAGGAGGCGACACTTAATTGTAAACAGCAGAAGATCTGGAGACCCAATAGCCCCTTTGAGTCACAATTAGACTCAAGACTGTGACCTAAATACTAGGAAAGGGAAGACCTGGCAACAAGTGACAGAGTAAGACCCCAGTGAAAGACTGAAACTTGAGCTGTAAGACTGTTTTAACAATGAGAAGAAAAATTTCTGGTCAAGATTTTAAAAAACAGGTACCTAAAGTTTAGACTTCTATATCCACATTTAGGCACCTAAACATGTGGCCTGACTTTCAGAAGTGCAGGTTTCCCCAACTTCCACATACAAATAAAATAATAATTAATAGGAGGCAGCATATCTATGGCTTAGGTCACATTAGTGACTCTCTGCAGGCCTTGTTTCTACTCCCAGCTCTGGCACTGAATCATGGTATGACCTGCGACAGGTCACCTTCTCTGTATTTTTCTTTTCCAGTCTGTAAAATGGGGATAAAATTTACTTTAGTACTTGTAACTTTTCCTCCACAGATCTCAGAGTGGTTCACAATGTTAAGCCTCACCTCTTTGAGATAATAGCTACCTATCACCATTTTACAGATTGGAAAACTGAAGCACCAAACAGCTGGTGCATTTAAAACCAGACTAAAAATCCACCAGGAAATATGCTGGAGGGAACAATCCTATAGCTGTAGGGAGACGGACTGGGTATTGTAACAGAGAGAATATAAGAGGACCTTAGAGCTTCAAGCAAAGATTCAGGGCTACTCCAGGCACTTCTTTGAAATTCCATTCTCAAGACAAACTGAGGTGTGGTTCTGAGAGATTTTTCTTTCCCTTCTAAGTCCAGCCTGCTCCTTTGAAATTTTAGGCACCTACTTCTTGGCCTACTACATAATCAAAGAGGATCCCTTGCTCCACTTCATCACAAGGAAGCTGACTTCCATCTGCCACCTCGCCTTTCTGAATAGGACAGTCATGGGGTCAGCAGACTATAAAATCAGAACGGGACTGGATCATTTCCCCGATCCATAAAACAGGGATAATAATGGTTCCCTGCCTCACAGCAGTGTTGTGAGGTTACATTAATTAATACTGTGAGATGCTCATTTTCTATGGTGATGGGCATCACAGAAAGCCTATAAATAAAATAAATGAATAAGAACTGGGGAAGGGGATTCTACTCTCCCCACTAGATCACTCACCTCCAAATATCCATCAAACCAGCTCATGAAGTGTCTTAATTGCTGCATCATAAAGGACCATTTCCAGCCTAAAATTCTACCATGACTCTTTGACTGTCCTCAAGATGTCTACCAAATGTCTAGCCTACGGTGGCAGCTCACAAAAAATGACCAGAAGTCTTCCATCCCTAGCCATTGTGTAGTGAAAGTGCAGAAATCACAAGCAGTGCATTCTGCTCTCCAAAAATCTCATTCCTTCTTCTACTCCGTATTTCTGTGAATAAGCCAAAAGAAATCCACCTTCACTCCCTGCCAAGTCAAAAGGATTTCTTTTATTGGAGCAACTGTGGATTCAGTGACGTCAAGGATTCAATTTACCTCCCAAAAGATTCTCATTTATACAGTGGATTTAGCCTCAGTTCACATTCCTGAGACATATTAGAGTTGATTTCCTCACGTATCCTAACCATAACATATGCCAGATTGAGAATGAGACCTTCTCCATCCTGTTTGAGGGACTTTTATGTTCTTTTGAGGCAAAATCTGGAAATGATTGTGGCTATTTCTCAAAACGTCAGAGACAACCTCTTGTGGTGGACCAACCCTCATAGTGTTTAAGAATGTTTTGGAATCTCTAAGCCCCTCCAGGTGATCTTAGTAATGGATGCTTCCAAAACAGGGTGGGGAGCATATCTGGACCAGATGACAACCCACAGTTTATGGACCCCTTCAGAGAGGAGGTTACATAAAACTGCAAACAATTTGTCAGGCATTCAAGGATTTGCTCCCCCACATTCAACAGAATAAAGAATAGTTCAAGTGTGACCACACAACACCATGAAAATTTGTGATTTAGATTGTCACTGGAGAGCTTGGTTTTTAGAAATGGTGCACTGACCATCTCATCACACCTCTGGCAGCACATCTTTTGGACAGTACACTTGCATACAAATCGACTAAGAAAAGCATCACTCAATCAATACAGATGATCAAGAAAGACTTGATGATCAAGCTTACTTCACCACTGACTGGGCAATCTGAAATTAGATTTCTTTGCCACACTAACGATGCAATCCTGCAGCCCTGTTTCATGTGACCTATCAATCTATCTTTTGGGTTAATATTGCTGCCCATCACCTAGTATCTGAGTATCTTCAAAGTAAAATTAATAGCAACAGTGAAGTCCCTAGCAGACTTTAAGGAGTCCCTGGCGCATCTCTTCCTTTTGGAAGTAAAAATCTCTGTTTAGGGTATGATTGTTTGGTTTTGAGTTTTGATTTACTTTTATTTTAAATTTTGTTTGATTTGTTTCAAGCTTTTGTTGTTTTGGGGAAGGGGGAGTTGGTTGTTATTTTTTGAGTAGAAGATGTATCAGTGTTATGTTATTCTTATGGTGAAAAGGTCTTTTCAAAGAGCATTATGTAAAGGGGGTCAGACTCTGGATTCACCTAATTTCCTTTGGAAGTTTGTTCCATATCTAGATCCACTAAATCAAGAATACTTAGTTCCCAACTCTCACATCCTGGTTTGTGTGATCTCTGTATGCAATTTCTTCCATACCAACAATTCCCAGGATGATCAGAAAAATCAGAGGAGACAGAGCATAAATACTATTGCTGGGTCCAAATTAGACTAGACAGTTTTGGAACTTGGAGTTCCTAGACTTGGCAGCAGAAATGCAAGTGCTTCTTTCTTTTCCAGACTTTCAATAGCAAGATCAAATCCTTCATCCAGATCCAAAACCTCTATAGCTAACAGCATGGATCATACAGCTAAAAGGATCTTGGGAGTTCAAATCTTTTTACAGGAAGTCCAAAAGATACTGTTAGGGTCGAAGACTTTGACTAAAAAGTCCTATGCAAACAAAATGGAAGATTTTTTCGACCTCATAGCACAGAAGAACACACTGCCCATGTCAGCACATGCCTCAGACATTCGGCATGACTTTGTTACTCAAGAAATCAGGACATCCATTACACTCCTATAACAGTTCTTCTGCCTGCCACAGCTCAGTATCTCGTTCTAGCACAAGCAGCCTCTGTATTGTACATTCTACAGTCAAGAGGTTTTTAAAGGGACTGTCTGATATTTTTCCACCTGTACATGAGGCAGTGCCTTTGTAGGATCTCAGTTTAGTGTTAACCGAATAGATGGACTCTCTCTTCGAGCCTGTAGGAGACTGTGCCCTTTGTTATCAATTCTTGAAACCTGTTTTCCTAGTAGCAATAACTCTTCAGCCAGAAGAGTCAGGGAATTCCAGGATATTGTCTTTGTCCTCGTTCTGAAACATAAGGTAGTACTACATCCTCTTGCCAGTTCATCCTACCGTGGCCACAGATTTCCACTGGAGTCAGTTTGCCTCTTTTTTCAACAAACCGTGCTGACAACCAGGGAAGGTCAAGTTACACACTTTAGGGATCCAGAAGACTGCTAGTTATTCCATTAAAAGGACAAACCTGATGACTATTTGTGGCTTATAATGACAAGGTCAGAGGAAAGGCTGTTTCCGCACAACAACTGTCAAAGAGGATTAAAACCTGCATTCAAACTTGCTTTGAACTAGCAGGTACTCCGTTCTCTGATGGTATCAGAACACATTCAACTACGTCTCAGGCAGCCTCTAGGGCATGTCTCCATAATGCTTCTATTGTGGAAATATATCCATATCTTTATGAAGCATCACTCTGTTGATTTGACCTCAAGGTCTCATGGTCAGTTAGGAGAGCAGTCCTGCAATTATTGTTTAATTAGTCTTTCTCAAACCCCACTCTGCTGAGAGTTGTTACTGTTTGTCAACCTCTCAAGGGTTTGGGGTTTTGTTTTTCTGGGGGGAGAGAGGGAACTCTCCTTCAAATACTGATGATAAAAAGAAAAGTTACTAACATGTAACTGGAGTTCTAGGAATTGTACCAATTACTAGCCCCCTTTTGTCATTGTTTCGTGAAGGAGATGCAGTAAGAGTCTTCTCCACTAAGTTTCACAATATTCTTTTAGCTCAGCAAGACTGATAAACCATTTATAAAGGAGAGTAGTATCACAAACATACAAAAACCATTCATGAAATCCATGTGATACAAGTCTAAATACTCTACATGTGTTTCCAAGGTCTGACACAGTCTCAGACCACCTGGATCATTAAGTCCAATTCTCTGCTATCACAGATTACTACATCACAACAGCCCGTCCATAAATTTACCAAGCTCCATCTTAAAACTAGTTAAGTTTCCTACCTCTGGGGGAAAACTGCTCCAGAACCATACTCCTCTAATGGTTGGAAGCCTTTTCATTTCCATCTTAAGTTTACTCATGGCCAGTTTGTAGCCATTTGTTCTTGTGCTGGATTTATCCTCTGACTTTAAATGCTCTTCTCCCTTTCTGGTGTTTGTGCCTTCAGATATATTTACAGGGAGAAATCATACCACCCCCCCAGCCCTGGTCTTCATTGGGGGTGGGGGGAAATCGACCTAAGATACACAACTTCAGCTATGTAAATAGAATAGCTGAAGTCAACGTATTTAGGTCGACTTACCACAGCGTCTTCACAGCACTGAGTCGACTGCTGCCACTCCGTTGATTCTGCCTAAGCCTCTCGCAGCGGTGGAGTACCGGCGTTGATGGGAGAGCACTCGGGGATCGATTTATCGTGTCTAGACTAGACACAATAAATCAGTCCCGGATAGATCGATCACTACCCGCTGATCTGGCAGGTAGTGTAGACCTGGCCCCATCTGAGCGCAAGTCTAAATAAGCCAAGCTCTGTTAGTCCCCTCTTACAGGGTAGACTAGCATTCCCCAGTGATCCTAGTAGCTCTTCTCTGCATCTGTTCCAGTATGAATTAATCTCACTTGAACTTGGTTGACCAGAATTGTACACAATATTCCATACGAGGGCCCATCAGCCAGGCCTATCTACCTCCAAGATGTAGGAGACTGTCTGCCCCTAGCTCACAGCCCTCTTATAAGGGCCAGCTGAGCCCTAATTGACCCAGCTATAGCTGTGTCTGCTATGTTCAATCAGCCTGAGAGCTGCTTGCCCCCAGCCACAGCCCTGTTTACCCAGGAGTGGGGCAGCTGCCCCACTATAGGCTGTTATAAAGGACGGTGATTATTGTTCCCCATGTCCACTGAAAGTAGGACAAGTAGTAATGGGCATAATCTGCAGCAAGGGAGATTTAGGATAGATATTACGAAAACATTAACTACAAGGGTAGTTCAGCTCTGGAATTAGGCTTCCAAGAAAGGTTGTGGAATTTCCATCATTGGAGATTTAAAAAAATTGGTTAGACAAACACTTGTCAGGAATGGTCTAAGATTATTTGGTCCTGACACAGCACAAGGCTAGGGTAACCAGGTGTCTGGTTTTCGGTGTTGGATCCTGGTGGTTCCAGTCAGCACCTGGTGGTTCCAGACCAGGCTGTTGACTGTATGGTTGGCAGTACCGCAAAGTGGGGTTGGCAGGCTCCCTGCTAGTCTCTGTGCTGTGCGGCTCCCAGAAAGCAGCCAACATGTCCCACCTCTGGCCCCAGGTGCCACCCCTGTAGCTCCCATTGGCTGGGAACTGTGGCCAGTTGGAGCTGCAGGGGTGATACCTGTGGACGGTGCAGCGCGCAGAGCCACCTGGGCCGCGCCTCCATGTAGGAGCCGGAGGGGGGACATGCTGTTGCTTCCAGGAGCCCGCTCGAGATAAGCACTGCCTAGAGCTTGCACCCCTGATCCCTTCCCAGGCCCCAAACCCCTGCCCCAGCCCTGATCCCCTTCTATCCTCTGAACCCCTCGATCCCAGCCTGGAACACCCTCCTGCATCTCAAATCCCTCATCCACAGCCCCACCCCAGAGCCACACCCCAACCCCACCTTGCCAGAGACAAGCCCTGAGGATTTTGATCCTTTTAGTAACCTTGGCACAACAGAGTTTTCCAGATTTATTCACTGGGAGAAGTACTTTTTTCCTTTCAAACCTCATCAGAGAAGTATTGAGCTGAAGAGAATGAATTCAGTGTTCCTTTGATATAATTATTAGAAAGGGGCTTCGATGAGAATTTGTTTGTGATGGCAGGAAGAGGATCCTGCTTTTGTTAAGGTGTGTATGTGCAGCAGGAAAGCATTACAAATTGAGGACAGCCATAAGAAAGTTGGAGGAATGAAGCAAGAATCCAGAGCAACAGGCATCTTTGAGGGGAACAAATTTAAGTGTGTGCAGCTGAATTGCTGGGAAAAAACACGTCCCCTACCCCAAATAGGATTGTTTAGTCTGAGACTATGACATGAAGAGGTCCCATTCTCCTCCTGAAGCTAGTGCCTCAGGACTCTACTGTCCTGGGTCAAGCCCTGCTCTCTAACTGTTCCCCTTTCACTCAGAAGCGTCTCCCCACTCCAGGCTATACTGGCCTCGGAAGCAGGTAGAATCCACAAGGTGCAAAAGGTGTGTAGTCCCATTTCTCCTCTCCCATTTGCTTCTAGGATGCTCTTTGTGCTGTGCATCCTGAGAGGTGATGTGCAGAATCTAGTCCTTAGTCCTTGTATCCTGAGTTCCCTACTGACTCCCTCCATGAAGCAATACTAGTCTCTCTAGCTCTTATGTGTCATGTGCTTTCCTTGTGAATGCCAAAATGCACAAATAAACAAACCATGTTTTTAAAACCCACAACTGAGGACAAGGCACAAAACAGAATCATACATGAGAGATGGAAAAACCTCTGTTAGGTCATCTTGTCCCTCCCCTAACCTGAGAGAACAAAAAAATCAGCATCCAAAATTATCACAGCATCAGTAGTGTTAAATAAATCACTCAGCCAAAAAATAGTTTGTTCCAGGTCCACAATAGACCATAGCCAAAGCAGAAGAGTAAAAATGTGTTGAGCTGAGATGTCAAGGGAAGTCATGACTGGATTCCATCTATTGGGGAATTACTCTTACAATCAATTCAGCAATTTATGGGTGAGGTATTTCATATGCAATACTGGCTTGATTAAACAGAGCCACAATGAGATGGGATGTAGGGGAAGCATCCAGCCAAGTATGCAAACTAGCCTTCTCAGCCTAGAATAAAAGCTTCCTAACCAATAATTTCATGCTTTTATCTGTCAGATCATTAATACAGATACCAAACAATGCCAGCTCGATGTGGTGTCAAAGGCTCTGACAGCCTCTAATTGATAATAAATAATTCAATTTCTACCCCAATCCAAAACAGCTGAATCTTGGGACATGATCCAAATAAATGATTAAAAAGAACTTTGAATGTAATTATATCTAACACAATTGGGGATATTGCCCAGATGAAATTTACATCATCTATTCAGAGATACACAATCTCAATGTAGCAAATCACACAGGCAAGTCTTTATGCCTACTAGAAATTGAAATGTTCTTTACTTTAGCAATGGCATAGACTCAGTTGTTATCTGACAGCTGTATGTCAGCATTTCACCCAAGCCAATCTTGCTTCCCCTAAAGTGGCACTCTTTCCTATAAGCACTCTAGAGAAGCTGGGCACACATTTAACCCGTGTAGCATCACACTTAAACTAGATTTTTAGCATACTGTAGAGGCAGAACTCAATCTTCCTTCTGATATGATTGATACCCCAACAAAATTGCCTACATTACAAACAAAAGAAGTCTTTCTTTAAGGAATTAATATCCACAGTTCCTGGAATTAAGAAACTAAGACAAAGCATGTACAGCAAGAAAAATTACTGTCAGAAAAACCCTAAAAATCAAGAATACAGCATTCCAGAGACAAACCACAACAACAGCAGCTTTTCTTAAAGTTGACATGTTTTGGCAATGGTGTTTTGCACACAGATACAGATCAAACTACGGCTGAGATCCTCACACCAGGGTCTCAAATGTTTGAGAGTGACTCAAACAGAATGCATGCCACTCATTAGCCCTTTGGAGGAAATCAGATTACATTATTGGCCAAAGAGATTGGTTCTCCAGTAGGAAGTTCTAGAACAGCTTGCAGCATGCCTAAGGCCAGGTCTACATGGGAGCAAGGGGGGTGTCAACCTAAGATACGCAACTTCAGCTATGCGACTAGCGTAGCTGAAGTTGAAGTATCTTAGGTCGACTTATGTGGGCATCCTCACGGCGACGAGTCGACCGCTGCCGCTCCCCCATTGACTCCGCTGCTTCATCTCACGGCAGTGGAGTTCCAGAGTCAATGGGCAGAGTGCTTGGGGATCGATTTATCGTATCTACACTAGACGCGATAAATTGATCCCCAATAGATCGATTACTGCCCACCAATCCAGCAGGGAGTGTAGACGTATCCTCAGGCTCATGTGCCAAATTACACTGTGCGTATGAGAGGTCATGAAAGCCAGCAATGAGTTTCAGCACCTCAATAGCTCAAGAGGGAATGTTCTGGCCACTGAACCTGTGTTCTACTCAGGTACTGAGAGTTTAAATCAAGCCCTATGCAAAAATCTGAAATGGGGTTGAGGAATATCCGGCTACAATCTGCCTCTGTCTGTGGGGTGTGATTGCTTTTTTTTATTTTTGGGAAATGTAATTTGAGTGCAGCAGAATATTCAGTAGACACAAACTATTCTTTAAAAGAAAATAAATTATACTTGCAAACGCTTGTTGGAGGGGAGAGAGATAAATGGGGATGGGTGGCAGGAAAGGAGTTGGGGTTAGGTGATGGGACACTGGGGTGAGTGACAGAGGGACTGGGGGAGAGTAGGGTCAGAGACACCTGTCGAGTTCATGTTCCCCTCCAGACTGTGCACCATGATCTTGAGGGTGGATGTCTGAGCCTCTCCCCCCAACTTTTTATATGTCCCAGGATCTGGGCCCCCCCCAATCCCTGTAAGGTGTTCTGACCCCTGCCCCATCCATGGCCCTTCATGTGAACTGGGGGTTCTTCTCCTTTTTCTTCAAGGAGGGGGTGTCTGAGACTCTCTCTCCCCACACGTGCCAGGCATATCCTGCCCCTCTGGGTGTGAAGCTGAGAACAGGCATACTAGGAGCATGCACCAAGAAAACACTGCTAATGCTGGGATGAGGACTTGAGAATGGTCACCCTTGGTGCACATCACAGGATCTCCAGCAGTGGAGATGGCAACACCCACTATCATAAATGGAGCAGTTCACGCATCTCAGAGCTATTGTTTCAGGTGAAAGCCATCTCTATAGAGTGTTCTCATTTGCAGAGACCATCATATGGAAATGAATGGGACACTTCACATCTTTTGAGTTATGGAAGCTGAGTCCCCAGTGGTCACAGAGTGTTCTGTGAAAGTGTGGACCGACAACCATGTCACCACTCTACAGATCTGAGATAGGATGCTCTTGAAGAAGTCGCGGAAGAGGAGATGCACCTTGTAGAGCCTGGAGGGGTCATGATGTGAACTTCATAACACTGTCTGATACAATCTGAGACCCACTTGGAGAGCCGTTGGGCTGATATTGCAGAGCCCTTGGAGCTTTCCCCAATATTAAGGAAAAGCCTAGGGGACTTCCTGAAGGCCTCTGTCCTGTCCAGGTAGAAGGTCAGAGTTCTCCTGACATCTAGGATATATAATATAGTCTCCCTGTTGTCTTGGTGAGGTTTCAGGTTAAAGAGCAGAAGGTGAATCAATTGATTAATGTGAAAAGGAAAGGTTACCTTAGGTATGAATATTGGATGTGGCCTGAGTGTAACCTTGTCTAGAAAAAATATTGTGTAGAGGGGACGCACCACCTTTCTGCTATCTCTCCTATTCTCCTGGCCAAGATAATCACTATCAGGAAGTCATTTTCATGGCAAGGTACGTCAGCAAACAAATTCGAAGGGAGGACTAGTCAATGTTTTCAGTGCCAGATTTAGGTCCCACGTAGGAGTCAAGGCTGTGGGATGAGGTCTACTATATCCTTGAGGAACCTTTTAGCAGCTGGGTGTCACAGGACTGAGTACCTCTCTACAGGTTGTTGGAAAGCTGTTATAGCCGCTGGGTGGATCCTGAGAGAGCTTAGAGGTAGTCCCGATCTCTATACGATCAATGCATAGTCTAGGATATGTGGAAGAGTCGTGGCTGTTGGGTAGATTTCTTGGAATGTGCACCTAATCTGAAATCTCGACCACTTTTGCAGGCAAGTACATCGTGTTGAGGACTCTACTCTGTAACAGAACCTCTTGTACCACCCTTGAGCAGAAGCTCGCTAGGTGTTGGAACCAAGCAGGAGCCATGCCTTGAGGCAGAGAATCCCCAAGTTAGGATGCAGGGTACGTCCTTTGTCCTGTGAGAGGAGTTAAAAAATCACTGGGAGAAGCATTAGTGGGCATGCTGCAAGCTGCAACAGGTAGGGGTACCAGGTCTGTCTCAGCCAAGTAGAAGCAATCAGAATGACATGAGCTCCATCCCTTTTTATTTTCAGCAGGACCTTTGACAGCAGGGGAAATGGAGGAAAGGTGCAGAGAAGGTCCCTGTCCCAGGGGAGAAGGAGAGCATTGCCCAGAGAGTCTCCTATCCCAAGCCGGAAAATATTAAGTCACATCAAAAGTCACACAAGGAGTGAGTGGAAGAGTTAGATAACAGCTAGTCCAATGTTCCACTCACCACAAACTCAAAATCATCATGCATTTCTTCACATAATGTTACAGAGACCATTAATGCCTTATGACACTGAGGCAATAGATCAAACTCAAATTCTTATTGTAAATCTATAGAAATTGACCTTCCCAATGACTTGTGATACAAGCAAATTACAAATAACCCAGGGGAGTTCATACTGGAGGAGTCCCTCAGACTCTCCAAATGACATAATAGTGCTTTAATCTGCAGAAATTGCAGGCTGTATTATCTGGTCATGTACTGTAACTCACAGTGCAGATATTTTAATAAAGCAGTGCTAAGGAGCACCCTGCTGGTAGCAGAATGGGGTTTTCCCCATCAGTGGGAGCCAAGCTCGTACCCTGAGCTCAGGTTCCACACTCCCAGGTTGGCAGGGGCTGGGCATGCTGCAGAAGCTATATGCTTGGCTCCTGGGAAAAGAGAAGGCCTCATGTCACCCTCTTTTCTGATGGACACTGAGGGCAGCACTGAAAGGCTCATTCAAGCCTCCTGTGTTCAAGAGAAACTTATCACTATACAGGATCACGGGGGGTGTAATGAGGTGATGATTCACCCCTGTGGCGCCTCCTGCTGGCTGTCTGGGTATTAGCTCTTTTCCAGCCGGAGAGCCCTTTGCAGGCCAGTGCCTCGCCTGTTGCTGGCCCTGGTGTCCTTCCCAGATCCTGGTGCCCCTCTGTCTGGGGTGCTGCCCCCAACAATGCCCCCCCCCCCGGGGAGGAATCCCCTACCCTCTATCCCTACCTTGCCTCAGTCTACAGCTACCACCAGTCATCATCAAGCCCCCGCTCCCTGGGCAGACTGCAGTGTAAAAGCCATTCATCGTAGGCAAGGGGGTTTTGGACCTGCTGCCTTTCCCTGCAGCCCAGGACCCTTTCAGGCCTTTCTATCAGGCTGCAGCCTGGGAGGTCACCAGGCCTGAGCTCCCCAGCTCAGCCTGCCCCTTCCCCAGCACTACTCTATCCTCAGTACCTTTTGCTCCTGCAGGCAGCTAGGTCCATCTCCCTCCAAGGAGACCTTATAACAGGGCCAAGTGTGGCCTGATTGGAGTGTGGCCCAGATGTGGCTACTTCCCCCAGTCAGCCTAGCATAGGAGCCCTTACCCTCAGCCCCAGCCCTTTCTAAGGGCTGGCTTTTAATCCTTTCAGGGCTGGAGCGGGTAATCACCCCGCTATTCGGGGGCGGGGGTTAGAAAAGGAATGAAATAGAGGAGAGGGGAAGGCCATCTCAAGGCTCTAAAAGGGTCTGGAAGTGCCTCCCCATGGCAAAAACATCATTATAATATCTATTATACAACAAGATGGCACCATCTGGAAGAACAATGTCCCTGTCTTTCCTTGCTTTCCCATTAGCAGCAACAATTCTAGATGTACAGTTGGCTAAATTTCCTAGAAGTTGTAGCACATAACAGGATCTCATGGTGGTCGTTCTGGTTAGCATATGGTGAGAAAGGGAAGAGTCTGCAGTCCAGTCTGACTCAGAGAGGGATGAATAGATTATTTTGGCCTGGCTGAATGGAGACACAAGGCCTGTACTGCTAGGGTGAACTCAGTTTAGTAGGTTGCTACTTACAGGCTTAGACTGATTTACAGGTGTTTGCCTTGAAATATGACCGTCCCGTGTCATCATCTCTAATCTTTTCTCTAACTAGTCACCTCCCCCTCTGAAATCCTCCCACTCTGACAGGTTCCTATTTTTGGAGCAGAAAACCTCCCACACATACTGTACAGCAACAGCTCCCCCAAAATTTCTCCACCTCCCTATTTACACAAATAATGTGTAACATGGCTATTGAACATATTGTGCTGCTCAGCAAATCTGTGGCTGCCTAACAGCAATAGAACCCAGATCCTTCTGATCTAAAAGCGTGTGAGCTAAAGAAGAACCTCTGTTAGCACGTTAAGGTCTATGACATAGAGTTGAGCTGTTGATTCCATTCAGTAGAGGGAAGTGACACATAAACAAGCCAAGTCATTAAAACACGATGCACTTATTTACGGTTTGCATTGCTCTGACAGTATGCAAGGCACTTTACAGACACACATGAAGACAAGGTCTCCGGCCTACATAACCCAGTTATAATAGTATAGCATTTTTCATCCAAGGATCCAAAAAAATCACTTTACAAAAGTGGATACAGATTATTTGTAATAGAATGCAACACAGCTGCTAATTGCAACACCCTTGCCAGTCCTTTAGCTTGCATTAGATCTAGTGGAAAAGACAAGTGCTAGATATATACCACAGCTGCCAACTTTCACGCAGTAAATAACCCCCCAATTTTCACAATAAGCTAAAAATCAAGGTAATCCCATTTCAAAACAAGGCCAAAACAAGCCAATCCCTAAGAATCCCAACACTTTATGTGACTAGATCCCTCAGGCATGCAGTCTGGGGCTGTGGTGGACCCGCTGCTTGCCCCTGGAAGCCGATCGAAACAAAGAAGCAACAAGTTACAAGCCAAACAAGCAAAAAGCTACAAGCTAAAATACAGCGAACAAGAGAAGCAGGAGTTAGAGGGAGGAGGCAGGGGAGGAAAGAAGGAAATGAAGCCAAAAACAAGCCCAATTTCTGTGGGGTTTTTTGCAGGTTTTGCATATCTGATAGATACTAGTAAGGCACACTTTCAGGAGCTACTGAGGGCCTTGAGTTTCAAAATCTACTGACTCAAACACATGAGCCTGGATCACCCATTTCTTACCCAGAGTGTCCAGGAGGCTCCTTGAAAGTGTCATTTCCCAAGCAGCCAAAGCCCCCCCCCCCCGCAACACACATCAGCACACACACAAAGAAGTCTTCAGGAATAAGAGGAGTTTAGTACCCAGAACAAAGGAGAAAATTAATCCCTGTGCCACTATAAATAAGCAGCCCTGGAGTTCATGACACTACAAGAAATATCCAAGCCAGAAATCAGCTGTTTCCAGTGCTGAAACCCAAACACTTCCAAGCAAGCGCTAACAGCGACTCTACTGATGGGGCATGGATTCCATTTACTATAGCATAGAGGAATACTGAACTATATGCCACAGCCTCAGATTTCACCGCCGGCTATCCTATCCTTAGCCTAGTTAACAATTATTTTGCAGTCTGTCAACACAGCAGACTTTCAAGGTATTTCTGTAGACTCTACTGCTCTACTCAACCCTGCCCTACTGTGTAAAGAGTAGGGTATTTTTCTTGTCCTCCTGTCTAGTTTTCCCAGTGTCTGCCTGTTTCTACTCTCTCCTGTTTTTCTGTATACGATGTTTCTCTCTGCCCCCTTTCTCTGTTGTTCCTGCTTTCCTCCCCTGCCTTCTCCCTCAAACTCCTGCTTCTCTTTTCACCCTGTCCCTGTAGCAGTTGCTTATTTGTTACTCAAAATCCCTAGTAATTTAGGTCACAAGCCTGGTCAATCTAATGTGGTTCATTTTACTTTAAAAAAAAGTGAGAAATTGAAAACCAACTTATTCTTCCCAAGTGAAATGCTGCATCCTATTAATTCAGGTGTATAAATAACAATCTCTAGTGCAGCATCAAGGGCTCTGCTGTGTGATTAAACCTGCCTCCCTGACCTGTAATTAGAAACTTTACTCCTGAAAGGCAGTCTGCAGAGAGAAAAGAAGAGAAGGAACCAGCTCTCAGACCAACAATTTTGTTCTTAATCAGTCATTCAGAGTTTTTGAAAGTTGAGATGGATTTCCATCTGCTAGCGTTAAACACCAAAAAGGAAGCTGGATCTGTGTTCTCACTGCAGAATACAACCGAACAGATCTCAGGGACTGGAACAGGGTAAAGAAGCCTCTGTTTTCAAAGAATCAAGAATCTAGCTCAGCGTTTCTCTTTGTCCTCCACCTGTCCCTTTGCAGCTGGAACCCAAAATCTACCACTTCTTCTGCATGCATAGACATCTGCCAGGATTTGGAGTGCTGCAGAGGATAACCTTGCACCAGTTCCCATGAATTAAGAGGTCACGTATTTGAACTGTATAGTCAGAAGAAAAACCCAAAACTTTGCAGCATCCTACATTAATGTCAACAGGACCATATCCTGAACCCTTAGAAAAGGCTGATGTTCATGACTAAAGTAATCCTATAAGAATCAGGTTGCCTTAGGCCACGCCATGCAAGTAATAAGAATAACCCTTTCTGAAGATATCTTATTTCAAGAAGAATTCATATTTTTAGCAAGATTTTGTGACCCCAGCAGGAGATGAGGTTGTGCGAAATATTAAAGAGGAGACAACAGTTACTGTTTGAGACACCCAGCAGAATTATTGGTCCCTGATAGGGAGGCTTCTGGTCTTAAAGACGGAGGTTCCTTAGCTCTGGGGAATTTCAAGCCTGAGGCTATGACAACACTACCATTTATGTAGGTAAAGCTTATGTCGCTCAGGGGTGCAAATAAGTCAAAACCCCTGAACAACAGAATTACACCGACCTAGGTGCTGGTGTGGACAGAGGGAGAGCATCTCCCACTGACATAGTTACTGCTGCTCATTGTGGGTGGATTCATTAAGTTGACATGAGACGTCTCACCCATCGGCTTAGAGTGGCTATACTAGAGCTGCGCCACTGTGTGCTCTTTAGTGTAGCCATAGCCTGAGAAATGTTGGGATAATCCTCCTGTGCAGCAACAAAATCACTGGCTTTGATGGGTGAGAGTGAAGGCATAAGGCCACTTGTGTCTTGAGGCCTCAGCTCCATGAGCCCTCACATCCATGTATTTATGTTCTCCTTGGCCTTGCACAGGAGTAAAAGACTGCACAAGGTGTAAATTCAGTCGTGTAAAGTTGTGAAATTCTACTGAAACAGAGCGCAGGCCTAATCCTGGTAGAAGGGTTTTACCCCCACCAGGCTCTGTGTCTGCATGCCTTGGGGTTCAAGGAACTAACTGAGAGACTTCAGATCACAAGAATCCTTAATGTTTTTAACAGGGCAGATTCTTGAAAGTAATCTTTTGTGTTTGTTATCGTAAAGCCCAGGTTTATCGTACAGCTGCCAGAACATAAATCTGAGCTAAACTACTTTGGATGAGATAGTGCAGCAGACAGAACTTTATGGAAGCACTGTTAAAAGCTTTATGAACTTCTTAAAGAAACCATTCTTGGAGATTATTTTAAATCGTGTGTAGTATATATTACCACTGGGAAAAGCAAAGTTTACTTTCATCACACTAAACTTGATTTGGAAGAATGAGATAACCAGTCTTGGTGTGAAATTATTGCTTTAAATACTAACTGAAGGTTAGAACCTACTCCTGTGGTCTTGTGATAAAGGTAGTTTGTATAAGGTTTTCCTGATTAAATCCCATGAGACTTGCAAGCCGCATTGCTTAGAACAAGAGAACACATGGCATGCTGGGACTTGTAGTTTCCACTAGCTGCACCTCCAAATTAAAATGCACTACTACACTGAAAAAAGTGACTAAAAAAAATGAGCAATGTGGAGTTCCACATTTGTCTGGCAATGACTATAGAGACAATGTATTCAGTTTGTAAGCACAAATACTTCCTTCTCACCCCCATAACCACCAGCTTGCAAACACACCCTCAGATATGAAAGTCAAGCTGGGTTCTTCCCTGCTTGTGCATCACCAGCCGTAATAGCGACATGGCACGCCAATTTCTCCTATTGGTTTTACAGTAATACTTGAGAGAAGAATTTGACTCTGCATTTGGAATTCAGCTCACTGTCTCATAGCTATGTTTGTTGCATAGCTATCCCTGTATTAACAAGAGTAAAGGAGTAGTAAAATGTTTATTTTTTACTCTAAAGTCAGAAGATTTGATTCAGAATGCATGCAGGGAACTTATCTTTTGAGTTGGACTGGATTTTTTGTTGTTTTTTTAAATACAGGATCACTGTTCACACTTCAAAGACAAGGGCAGCCGGGGGCACATTTTAGAGCTCTATGGGGCACATTTGACCTGCAGGTTACACTTTTGGTTTCCCTGCATTCAAGTCCGAGGCTCAAACCTACATCTCTAGGGTCACCCATTATAAGGGGCTAGGCAGAAAGGAGACAGACATTAACATAAAAGGTTATTGCAAGGTCAGTCTTTTTTAAGCCCTGAACACTCAGTATGTTGCAAACTTGGTTTAGTTGAAGTTGATGTATTGGAACTTGGGCTATAGTGTATTCTCAGTGACACCAGTATCATTCTGAAGTATTACTATTGACTTAATTTACTCAGGTGTAAGAGCAGAATCTAGCCCATTCTATTTAATCAATTCTTAAAATAATTGCTGCAATTTTCCAAAGAGTTCAGCTCCCATTTAAACACCTAAATAACGGCCAGATTTACAAAGATCCTCAGCACCCAATATACACCCAAAGTGCTGAGTTCTGATTCTATTTACTGTAGTGTCTTCAGTAGAATCACCCGATTTACACTGGTGAGAGATCAGAACCAGGCCCTCCGAGTCTAAATCACACTCATGAAAGCTATAAAATTCACACCCAGGGTTACTTCCTTCCTTCCCCTTGTTGTGGCACAGGAGAATGAGAGCTGATACACCCTTAGGGCCATAACCTGCTCCCACTGATCAGGACTGGGCACTGTTGCTGCATTACCATGTGAGCTAAGAACAAAATAGAAGTCTTCATTTTGTAGTAATAAAACCATGACCGAATACAAGGATACAAAACTATCAAAGAGTTGGTAGGGAGAAAGGAAGACAAGCTGTACACTCCAATTGTTCTAAAGTCTGGGGCAGGAACTCTGAGGGAACCTTTGCAGGACATTATATCTACTTCTCAATTTCCCCAACAGTGCAAAACACTTACAATTTTAAAATCAGAGTAATTTTCTAATTTTAAGAGGAATACCACTATAAAGCCTGTTGGTTTTTTGCATCTTTATAACTCAAAACAGACAAATTAATCTAAACCAAATTCAGTCTTACATAAAAAAAATAAATAAAATCCATCTGGACATTTCTCCAGATAGGTACATTGGCCAACCTACAGCCCAATGAAGAGGACTGGTAACAGACACACTAGTGACTAACATATCCTTAACCATGACCGCACTAAGGAGATTCACTATAATGCAGTACTGTTGGCTTGATCTTCCCTCCCTTGCTTTCAGGCATGCAGATCAGTCCAAGCCCCAACTCCTAGGGGGCAGAGGGGGAGAACATCCTGAGGCTACATGGCTCAGGTAGCAGGTGTGAACCATCCTTCAAAAAAAGGAACTTGTCAAATCAACAGGGGAAAGATTAACCCTTTGGGAGAGGGCAAGAGTGATTATCTTCTTGAGTTACAACAGGAAAAGTCAGAGAGACAGAGGGGAAGGGAAATGACCTGGGGTGAGTATCCCAAGAAATGCTCCCAGGTGGGTTGACATGGATATGCTTCTCTGACAGTACAAGACAATTTTTCTGTCCCATGGAAGAGAACACACACAAGGGTACTGGGAAGCGTGAAAGCAACTCCCAGTGATCAGGATGATGTTACATTTCCCAAAGGAGAGTGGGTGGAGCAGTCGCCGGGACAATTAATGCTGACATGAAGACCAGACTGGGAGAGAAAAAGAAGAACGTCAGACAGCCTCAGGAAAACTGCTTTGGTTTTAACTTTGGCTCTATTTGGTTCTCATGGTAGAAACATAAAGTATAGATATGCAACTATTCAGCAGAGGAAGCACATCCAGTAACAGTACTCTATCTTTCAGCAGATGATCACAAAGCGCCTTACAAACAGGACAGACAGAGGCTAAACAGGTGCATTTTCTAGCGCAGCGGTGTCCAATATGTTCGTCACTAGCCACATGCAGCAAATAGGCTACTGAATTATGGCTAATGTATGAGCAATGCATGCGTCTGTGAATCCACTTTTTCTGCAGTAAATTTTATAAAATCCAAGTAAAATCTGGAGGCTGAGTTAAGATGCACAGTCAGTATGAATTATATACCAAATTTCAGGGTTATGGTAGTACTATGTTTGTAGTATGTTTTCTAATCCTTTTTTATAATGTGGTGAATACGAAAAATTCAAAACCACAAGCGTTGCTAGCATCGAATTTCTATTGGACACCGCCGTTCTAGAGTGACTAAATGACTTCTGAGCATAAGTCTTATTGACTTTCAATGGGATTCAAGGCACTTTTGAAAATCCCAAACTAAGTTACTTGCCCAAAATCACACATGGGGAGATTTTCAAAGGTACAAGTGGCAGCTGGATGCAGTGGGACTTGACTTTAAAGTCAATGGGAGTTAGGTGCCCATCTGCCATTTGTGTGCCTTTGAAAAATCTGGCATTAGAAGCCGGATATGACTCCCAGGCCACCACCACCTGACATTCGGCAAACTCTTAGGACCTAGCCAGGTAATGATTTAAACCAATCTAGCAACATCAGGGTTCAAATACAATTCTAGCACAGTTTCCTGACAAATGTGGATAGAATTTTCCTTTCCCGAGAGTTATGCTACATAGATTGTGCGATGGGTTTAACACAGTGGTTTTTAACTTGAGGTCTGCGGACACCTTGAGATCCGCAGACTATGTCTGTGGTTTCCAAAGGGGTCTACATCTCCATTCAAAATATTTTAGAGATCCACAGATGAAAATAGGTTGAAAACCACTAGTTTAGTGTGTAGCACAACTTGGGTGGGACTACCCTCTGCCCCAGAGACTCAGCATAGTTTTATAACAGTTTTAATGGTTCTCAAATAAAATGAATCTCTGTCCTTAAGTCTTGAAGTTATTAGTCAAAACTTTCAGTGAGGGCAACTGAAGTTTTGTCTGAGCAAGGATGGAGAAAACACCGAATAAGGACATAGAATTTGGCCCTCCTATTGCTAAAACTGTTTCCCCATGTGAAGTCAACGTCTCATTTAGATATTTATCATTTTGTGGGGGGTTGAGCACTCTCTACTAAAATGGGAGTGCCATACATGGAGGACACACAAGCCCTTGAAGGTTCTTTTGTCCAAACCCCATTATGTTGTGAAAAGGAGCTGAGGGTAGAGAAGAAAAGAAAGCTTCTTACCAGAAAGAGGTTCAATACAAGACGGGATTTAAACTCTTGAGACAAACAAGACTTGAAGCATCATTTCTGAAAAGGCACACTCCAAAATGCAGAGAAAGAGGGTTCTCAGTCTTTACATTTTTCTTCCTCTGATGAGATTCATTAGCTGTCTCTTTTCAGCCCTGGTGCATCTAGAAAAAACATTAGAATTATCCTAATCTATTTCCCATAGCTTCACTAGGAAAAGCACCAAAACAGATGGATCAGAGAAAGCTAGAGTCACTCCCCAGCTCAGCCACAAGCTTCTGGGCAAGTCATTACATCTATCCTGTATCTCAGTTCCCCCCCATTCTGTAATATGGGGATAATATTCCTCCCCACCACCAGAGATGTTGTGAGGATACAATCCATTGATGATTGTGAGGTGCTGAGACATTATAATGATGAGGCCATGTAGCTAGATACCCTGTCATTAATACAAGCACTGAGGTAATTTCTTTGATCATTTGTATGTCCTGTAAGACTTGATAAGGAAGTCGCTTTCTTCAAAAAGAACTTCATTCTAAGTGGAGGTTTCACTGAGCTCTCATTTAAGGCCCCAACTACACTAGGAAGTTGACTTGTTGCTAAAACTTCTTATCATCAATGGTTAAGTTTCCTAACATACATAAGGTCTAAATGTTTTGGTTCATTTTATGGATTTAGACA
>ML677361.1:3901984-3926945 GCA_007922305.1 Dermatemys mawii
CTCCTCTTCCAGAGTGTCACAGTATCACTGGGCAGAATGAATTTGCATCTTCTGATCTACTACCAAGTTTGTGCCACTTTCTCAGTAGCCAATAAGGAAACCTACTACTATGGTTTCCAGTCCAGGGAGCTCACACTGAGCAACCACAGTCGCTCAAATCCCAACCCTGTTGCTGTTTCCCTGGGCTCTTTCCTTTCTTCCCTATTTTCTGGTCTAACTCTGGATTACCACTGGTGCTTCCTCCCCTCTCTGCTTCTTGCCAGAGTCTACAGTCCAAGGCAGGATCCCAGGACTTACTCTCCACTTAGATTTTGTCTTCTCCACAGAAAGACTACAGCACTCCCTACAGCCCTCCTCCTACCTCCAGCTTTCTCTGTTTAAAGGGCTAGCTCAGCCCCCACCCCACAAATCTGGGCTTCATTACTCAGTAGGCCTCTGGCTCCCCTCCAGGTGCAGCCTATAAGACTAATTGGACTATTTTACCTGGTCAGGTCTGGTTTGCACTAGATACCTCATCACAGAGCCCACAGTGGGGTTAGCACTTTCCAATTATAAAAGACACCAACCTGTTCCAGATAATTTACAGTCCAGAAGCTGATCAAACCAAGTGTCTATCAGAGTTGTATTATGCCAGGATCCTTGGGATCTAGCTCACAGGAAGCCTGGATCCCACAGTGAATCAGAAAAACAGAAGGCAGACTGTTGTTGGTGCAGGACTTAGAAAGAAAACAGACATTTTAGTTCAATCCTATCCTATGCAGGGAATTAAACCAGAATAGCTTCTGTGCTTTAAATTCACACCTTTTTATAATCCAAAATCACTTTCAAATGAAGACAAGCCCTCATCAGAGTACAGAGGGTAAAGATGGGACCCACCCTCACTGGCCCCTGAGAATAAGGCACTAAGTGCCAATCAATCAGCTAGGTGGCTTCATTGGGGAGAAATTGCCAGGTTTCAGGGACAAATAAATGCTCCATCATAGAAGGAAATGTAAATAGTGAGACTATTTTAAGAGAGAGATTGGGGGGAAAAGAACAGTAGAACTAGTTGGGAGAGAGCTGAAAAAGTCGATCGGGGCTAGTCTGGAGAGGGGAAGCTAAAAGATGTTCCCACCATTCACATAAAATGCAGGCTCCTTCTATGTCCTATATCAGAGACCTCTCACATAAGAAACCCCAAAAGTTTTGATTTACAGTTATCTCTGAAAGGAAGAAAGCAGATTTGCTCATTTTCAGTAACAGCAAAAACAAACCTAAATGAAAGAGAGCTAAAGGGCAATCTCTGAAGCAGCAGCTGCTCTGTCCTGTCCATTTTCAGACTCTATCTAGTTCATCCCACCCTGACATCCTTGTTCAACAATGTTAATTTATATGCAACAAATTTTCCATTGTATAACTATTAACAAATACTTTCCTGATTTAAGCCTGATCCTATTCACAGTGAAGTTAATAGCAAAATGCTCATCAACTCAACTGGGAACAGGATTTGGCCCTTTATTATTATTTTTAGGCGATTTAAAAGCTATTTTTCCTTCTGAATGTTAGCAAGCCACATGGAACGCAAACACATGTAATCACCTCCTAGGCCAACCCAGGCTACTCCAAATCTCCTTGATCTCCTCTGTGTGAAATTGCATAGGTAAAAGACATTCATCCTGTGTGTTTCAGAGATAAGTTTGTGGATCGTGTATGTCAGGGAAGTTCTTTCCTAACTATTTCAGAGACAATGTGACCTTTGGAGACTTGCATCTCCAGGAATGATCTTATCTCTTTTAGATGATGTTTAATCTCTTGTCTATATCAAATGAGAACCTGTCCCGCTTTGTTTCAGACTTTTGGTGCCATAGGCGCTTTAGAGGCAATACTGTCTCCTGCATGTTTCATTAAAGATCTCTCCTCCATATGTCTCCTGGCTTGTCTGGATCTCATATTCTGTCTATTCTATAATCATACCTCCTCCCAGTGCTAAATGATCCATGAGTCTTTCAATACAATCAGCCACAATCTATGGGACCATTATATTTCCCTAATATCAACTGTCTCACACACCCTCCCATTATATGATCCATACTACCTTCCCAAATGATCCAGAGCATACGTTTTTTGTATTATGGTATATTTACAAATATACATCTTGGCTCTAAGTAAGTGTGCTTTCCCTATTAACAGTTCATGTGAGCCACGTTCCAAAAAGGATTGAATTCTATGCTTTGCAGGAGATTTTGACCTGTCTTCTGGGTTAAACCCATACACCACATTCCACTTGTTGACAAGTTCAGAGTGGTAGTCGTGTTAGTTTGTATCCACAAAAAGAATGAGGAGTACTCATGGCACCTTAGAGACTAACAAATGTATTTGGTCATAAGCTTTCATGGGCTAAAACCCACTTTATC
The DNA here is from genome assembly GCA_007922305.1 of Dermatemys mawii. Lineage (NCBI taxonomy): Eukaryota > Metazoa > Chordata > Testudines > Dermatemydidae > Dermatemys > Dermatemys mawii. Next base: position 3,904,378 of record ML677361.1, read on the forward strand.
AGCTATATAGAGTGGAACATATAGTAGGTCTACTCTATACATCTGATGAAGTGGGTTTTAGCCCATGAAAGCTTATGCCCAAATAAATTTGTCATTCTCTAAGGTGCCACAAGTACTCCTTGTTCTTATTCCATATTTGTCACTTTACTGTGCGGATTATATGCTAGAATCAACAGCTAAATCTGAACCTTTTGTCTTTAAAAACTGCTACGTGTCTTTTCTTTCTCTCTCCCTTGCCCCACGTGTTCCAGTGTTCTGTGACTCGCCAGCCTCCTTTATGTTTTAACAATGCCAGGCAGGCAGTTTCATGTGCACACAGATGGACTAGCTCCACAAACTCACAGTAACTCAGCATGCTTCTGTGAGTCCCAGAGACTGGATTCTTGTGTGCCCATGTCAGCTGTCAAACTTGTGCCTTGGACTCACACCCCCACTGCCAAAACCAGTCTTAACTTAACTTGCAGCTCTCCACAGGTCTTCAGAATGATCCCACAATCAGATTTCTTCTCTTTAGGCTCATGTTACACATACTAAGAGAAACCTGGGTGGTGTTTCTAGGAAAGAAAGAACAGGCTTTCCCCTGAAGTAGCAGTATGATTATATGGCTTTTTTTTCTGCAACTTATTGATTGTGGCTCTGCTCCATCTCACACAGTTCAAGTATCTCATAACAGATTTCGAAGTGTGGACAGCCCTCCTGAGGTATTCAAAAGAAAATGGAGACAGAAGCCATTAAAAACAATCTTGCACATGTGGTGAAGATTGAAAAATAAAACCTAACCTTAAGCCCATTTGCCTTTCCACTTGTTTTCTAATTTCCTTCCTAAAACTGCTACGTGATTTCTCTGAGCACGTGTCTGTCACTCTCACTCTCCCTGGACTCAACCCTTCACTACCTTGCACCCCTATACTCATCTGCACAGTTGCAAAGGCAGTGTAAAATGCTACCATTCTGATTATGTATCTCTTTATAGCCACTTTGCAGAAGTGTAAATGATGACACAAGCAGGGTGACCAGATGTCCTGATTTTATAGGGACAGTCCCGATTTTTGGGTCTTTTTCTTATATAAGGTTCTATTACCCCCAACCCTGTCCTGATTTTTCACACTTGCTGTCTGGTCACCCTAGACCAGGCCTGCACAACTCGAAAAGCAGTGAGGGTCATATTACAGCAAAAAAAACAGCTGCAGGTTGAAAAGCCCTGCCCTCGGCCCACCCCCTTCTGCGTCCCCTCACCCTACCGCTTGGCTTGCCCCACCCCTACTCACCCCCCGCGGACCACAGAGAGAGCCCATGCGGGCCGCATGTGGCCCCCGGGCCGCATGTTGTGCAGGCCTGCCCTAGACACAAGGCATCACATTGTGGAGAATCAGTTTCTCTGTCTTTGTTGCCCCCATTCTGAGCTGAATTCAGCAAAGATCAGGCTGGGATGGCTAAAGTGGCTTTATGCCACCTTTCCAGACCCCTGGATTATGAAGGCTGCTGGAGACCATTCCAATCCTTGGTGTAAGTTAGGCTATGTATAAACTGGCAATTGAATGACAAAACTTTTGTCTTTCAGAGGTGTTTAAAAAACCCAACCTCCTGAAAGACAAGTTTTGCCACAACAAGTGCCAGTGTTAACAGCACTGTCTCCTCTATGTCACTTCTGCAATTCCAGACTAACACAGCTACCCCTCTGATGCTTGTTAACAGCACGTTGTTGTCAGCAGGAGTGCTCTCCTGCCGACAACGCTAATGCCACTAGCATGGTGTGGAAGTTGTTTGTCACTAAAATCTGTGTAGGCATAGCCTGAGAGTTGCCCAAGGAATTCTCTAACTTTTGGCTGTCTAACATGGCTCCATATAGGCCATTACAGCAGCCAGGAATAGCCAGAGCATAGTTCACTCTGACCTTGGCCTTCCCTCCCCAACACACTCCCTGACCACAGCTTTGGCAAACCCTTAAGCCAGGAGCTGCAAGGGGAAGGAGAAGTGCAGAGCTGTTTCCACAGCTGTACTCCAAGAGGGAAGCTCCCTCATACCAGGGGATTTCTCAGTAGCTATTTCCATCCCCTGCAAAGAGAGATGACATACAGACCACACATAACCCAGAATTGGGGCCTGTGTCACTTTTTAAAGTAAATTCTCCGGTTTGAAATCATTGTTGCCAAACTTTTTTGTGCCAACATAATCTGCCTGTATAACATCACATATCAAAAATGGTTCCACTGTGATCTATAAGAGAAACTGAAGGAGCAAGCAGTGGGAGATGAAAGTGAAAGTGCCTCTTTGAAACAGCCTTGTCTTAAACAAGCAATTCGTGAGAGAGTAGAAAAAAATAACTGGCCACAGACAGACATGTCTATCCTACTTAAATGTTTGACTAATAAAAATACTCTGCATTTACACAGAACTTGTCATGAAAGAATCTCAAAGGACTTTAGAAAAAGTGAGTCAAATATTATCATTCCCCATTTTATTGATGTGCAAATGGAACCACAGAGGTTCCTGACTTGCCCCAGCAAATTACTGATGGAGTCAAAATAAGTTAGGTATCTTGATCCCAATTCCCTTGATTATGTATCTTATTTTACATCTTGCCCTTCAATTTCTTCACACTAGAATGCAGGTTACGGGAAAGGCAGTTCTGAAACAGAGTCAGAAATGTGTTCTACAACATAAAGACAAGATGCTCCTTGTGGAATTCTAATGAAGAATGCCATGAAGCCAGATGTTTTCTGTGTAGTTCTAAACCCCGCATTTCCTTGGCTCTGCTCTACTATGGAGGATAACTCTCATTCCATATACATTCACAGTGCATGGAGTGGAGGGATATGATAACAAAAGCTGTGAAAGAACTCCATCAGGAAAGTCCTTTCAGTCCCCATTTCCATCAGCTCAGAAAAGGAACTGCCAGTGCCCACATGCTGGTCTCTGCTAAGGCTGCTCCAGCTCTTCATTTGCAAGAGAAATGATCCATTCATTTCCCTCTGACCTCTTCAAACACTTCAGACTGCTGACCTCATCTGGGGTGGCTCCCACAACTATTACTTGCTGGGACTGCTTCCTCAAACAGGTGTTCCCAGACAAAACAGCCTAACCCTTCCCATCCACCTTAGTTGTTGCAATTTCAAAATCGCTGTAGTCTGGAGTCAGGCTTCCCTGGGGCCATTCCATGAATACTCTGAGAGGGGCTGATTTTCAGTCCCTGAACTATTTATTTCTAATCTAGAAAGGTGGAGGCAACCTGAACAATGGGGTGCAGATGAGATGGGGCAGGTGAGAGGAGGCAATTTGAGTCTGTGGCAGATGAAAGAAAAGAAATATTTGGGGGGTTTTGTGCTGGATAACACATCTAATCTCTGATGCAAGTGCTGTTTGCAGTTGGCCCCCAAATCTATGCGTGGTTGAGAAAGAAAGTCTTGTGGTTCAGAGATGAGACTCTCATTGGGGGACAAGAGATCTGGCTTCTATTCTTGGCTCCACCACAGGTTCTCTGCCTCACTTTCTTGTCTGTGAAAAGTAAAGGAGTGTTACAGGAGTGTCATTAATGCCGGTAACAAGCTTTGACAGGCTTGAGGGAAGGTATTGCAGGAAGGCAAAGTATTACTACTGAGGGGCTCTGTCTTTATGGGAGACACTAATAAAGGGATGTACAAGGTTTTGTTCTGTGGCCTCATTTGCTCTGTTACCTTGAGATAGTCATGTAGCCTCTCAGTGCTTCGGTTCTAAATCTGCAAAATGGAGAGGGGGTAGAAAAGGACCTCCACTGCATTCTGGGAATTACATTGATGCCCCCACCTCCTCTTTACCAGCATCCATCCAGGTACTTACAGGTCCCAGAAATCTTACAGTGCTCAGTGGATTTTTACCCTCACAACACCTTTGTCAGGTAGGAAGTATTATCCCCATTTTACAGATTGGGAATTGAGGCACCAGGTCATTTAATTCACTTACCTAAGGTCTGTTGCTGAGCTGGGATTCTAACCCATGCCTCCTGTCAAATTCTGTGCTCTGTTTACTGGCTACCCTGTCTATGTGTACAATAACACTCCTCTGCCTCACAGGGGAATCTGGTAGCTCAGGATATGTGAAGTGCTATGGGCCTCAAATGGAAGGCTGTAGAAGTGCACAGTAAATCCAGCAGGTATAAATGAATGAGTTAACCTGACTTAAAACAAAACTAGTATTAAATAAACACATAAAACAAACTCAGCTGGCTTATCCTGTAGTCCCCGGGGAGCACCTGCTCTGTTTGTGAGAATGAGCATAACCTTTCCCCATGGGAAGAAATCCAGTCTGGAAGCTGATCTCATTCGCTCCCCATTGGCACAGTCATATATGCAGCATCTCAGCTGGAGGAGGAAGAAGGGGGCTCTCTGCAGAAACACTCTCCCAAGGTTCTGAGACAAGAGAAACGTGGGGGTCTCAAACTGCTTTCCCTAGTAGAGAACAACACTCTTAGCTTGAGAAAGCCTCCTGCCTGCTTTCTCTCAGAGTAATTAAGAGTGAAATCCTCCTCTCGATGACCCCAATGCTCCCAGCCTGGACTGATTTCCACATGAAAGGAGCCCTCTGAGGGGCTTTCTCCCTTTCACATTCACAAAGAGGCAGGGCCTATAAATAAAACCTTTCTGAAAACAAGAGCTTTTTAAAATGTCTCTGTGTGTGGGAAAGAGAATGGATGTGTGTGTGACAGAGAGACAATGTGTGTGCACGCATGAGAATGTATGTGAAGAAAAGTGAGAACTTGTGTGGGGGAGAGTGTGTATTCTTGGGTGTGCAGTGAGAGTGTACTCAAAACAGTATGTGTGTACATATGAGTTTGTGTGCAGGTGTGAAAGTATGGGAACATGTGTGTGAGAGAGAAAAAGTGTAAAGGGGATACATTCTGATCTTAGTTACACCAATGTAAATCCAGAGTAAGTTCACTGAAGTTGGTGGGTCACTCTGGAGTTACACAGGTGTAACTGAGATCAGAATCTGGCCCCACATGTATTTCTGAGTGCGTGTGAGACAGACAGAGGACTTGATGCGCTCACTTGCCATGTAGTGCTTTACACCTGTGCAAAGTAGTTGAAATGGCAACATTTTACACTAGCATCAGACAGACTTAAATAGCTACATAAAGAACAAGGCTGTGGAGAATCAGACCCAGTGGTTTATCTATGAGTATGAGTGAACATGTCTGAGAGTGACAATGAATATGTGTGTAGTTTCAAAAAAGCACAATCTCCTCCTGAGATCCAGGAGTGAGCAAATGGTACTGGGATTTACTGATCTGTCCTCGTTCGAAGGCCACTTTGATTAAAAAGTGTTTGTTGATTAAAAAAAGTTCACAAAACAAACAGTGCAGCTGTTGCCACTTCTAGAAGGGAGAAAGAGCATCAGAAAGTCAGTCAGAAAAGAGTATCCATGAATGTCTTGATGCGGACTTCTTTGTGTGAAAATGCACAATTTGAATCTCCACTCTCCATCCCCAATACCCCTGCTCACCCATGTGTCTCCATGTCTTGGATATTTACCTTCACATGGAGCCCGAGACAGACCCAACACAGTTCCAGGAAACTGGCAGTGAGTGTGACTCTGTCTTAATACAAAACAGGTGACATGGAGCCCTGAGCCAAGCCAGGGCAGAGGAAACTGTAGGGTTTCATAAAGCAGGCATTGGACTTTGCCATTATCCCTGATAAGGGGGGGCTTTTAAGGAGCTGGCTACAGCATAATAGTTTGAGAAGCATAGAAGTGTTTTACCCCATTGCTCCTGAACAGCTTAACCATTTGCTTACTGGACTTTCTATGCAGTGGTATATGAATCCAGCAGCCGTCTACACGACAGCTCCAACAGCTGCTAACGTGATAGGAGTTGCACCACTGTTAACGGTGGGAGATTTTCAGGTAAAGTTCAGTATAGACAAAGTGAGAGAAGGGAGACTGGGGAGAGGACACTGAAGTGTACCAGATTTAACAACTTTTACATATGCCTCTTAGACTCCCCCTAATTCTCATGCAAGAACAGCAGGCAGCAAGAAGAGAAACACACAGGACACTTACACGTGGGAATGAGACCAAACCTTCCCATGCATGCACAATGTATGAAGTGTTTCTTCAGCCAGTGAAAAACAACAGCACTCTTCTTAGCTACTTGTACTGGGTAGGAGTGTACGTTGTATGACCAGAGATGCAGAGCTCCCCCTCCTCCAGAGTGTGCAGCTAAACTCCTCCCTCTGTTCCCAGAGTCTTCAAATGAAGATTTGCATAGTACTTCCAGATCATTCTTGAGAGAAGGGACAATGGCTTTCTCTCCTCCCCATTTTCCCTTCCTATCTTAACATACAAAGCTGACAATGGTCTGGTGATGAGACAGACAAAGAATTTGGGAATGATTGAATATCTATTTCTGATCAGTCATTTTTCTGAGCTGTAGGGAGATGATGTGCTCCCTGAAACTCTTTGCCTAAATGTCAAACTTCACAATCACTGTAGTATGGTCTCTGCACTGGTTAGGTCAGTACCCCTTCCCATAGCTGACTTGGGACATATTGCTTTTCTGGAGGTCTGGTAATTTCTCTCCAAACTTGAAAATGCACAAAACTGAGATTGCCACTTTGAAAATCCCACAGTGCCATTTGTGAGTGGCCTTGGAGTTCCGAAATCCCCACTGAACGCACAGCTTGCCACCATGTGGAACATGGACATACTACATCCTGATAATACTACTTTGTACTTGTATAGTGCCTTCCATCTGAGGATTTTCAAAGTGTTTTTGGAAGATTAATTTATTCTCACATTACACCAGTGAGCATCATTATCTCCACTTACAGGTAGGGAAAATAAGACACAGAAAGATCAAAGCGAACATTGACAAAGGTGATCTTTGATTCGGAGTTACTCAATGTCTGGATGAGAAATTAAAGACATTTGAAGCCAGATTATCAAAAGAGCTCATGGGCATATTTTCCAGTACTCAGTACCCACAACTGGGACCAAATTTTTGAGCATGCTCAGCACCCAGAACCTCTCATGGTGATACTCATGGTCAGATTTTTAAAAGCCCAACACCCAATATGCACCTGAATTGTTGGGCTTTTTTGAAACACTAGCTCAATTTATGAGTTGCGAGCCCTTCTGAAAAGGTTGGCCTTAGGGATGGATTTCCAGAGGTGATAAGATGCTGCCATTAGCTTCCAAATCAGACCCAAGATCTCATTTTGGATACCCCAAAATGGAAAACACCCAAAAGCAGGCCACTTATGAAAATAATGGCCTAAGTCACGCAGTGTGCTTTTGCAAGATCACGCAGCATGCTAGGGAATCCAAATGGTGGTTCACATGCCACATTTCTCTAATATAGAAGAGCCTAATGAGTAAATGGCAGAGCTGGAACTCTTGTCCACTGATTCCCTGCCCTGTGCCTTTCAGGTCATGCAGTGTGAGGCACAGTCATGATGATACTAATAATAATACCTTACATAACTATAGCACCTTTTATCCAACCATAATGCTCAAAATGGTTTTCCAAATTCAGGAATTTATGTCCAGATATGCTATATAATAGAAGAATGGCCAGCCAGAGTCAGACCAATGGTCCATCTAGCCCAGCATCCTGTCTTTCCACAGTGGCCAGTGTCAAATTCTTCAGAGAGAATTAACAGAACAGGGAAATTATGGAGTGTTCCATCCTCCGACATTCAGAGGTTTAGGGACAACTAGAGCACAGGGTTGTGTCCCTGACCATCTTGACTAATGGCCATTGATAGACCTACTGTATCCTCCATGAACTTGTCTAATTCTTTTTTTATGTTCCATTATACTTTTGACCTTCACAGTATTTGCTGGCAACGAGTTCCACAGATTGACTGCATGTTGTGTAGAGAAGTACTTTCTTATGTTAGTTTTAAACCTGCTGCCTATGAATTTCATTGGATGACTCCCGGTTCTTTTGTTATGTGAAGGGAGTAAATAATGCTTTTTTATTCACTTTTTCCATACCATTCATAATTGCACAGACTCACTTACTTGTCTCTCTTTTCTAAGCTCTCAGTTACAAAGGATTTTATGTTGACAAGTTTCCAGTGACTTCAGAGAAGAGCCACAAGAATGATTAAAGAATCAGAGAACATTCCTTATTGTGATAGCCTCAAAAGTTCAATTAAGCTTAACAAGGAGGTTACCTGGAAATACTCACCATCAGTGCCACCTAGTGGTCAGGCAGGGATATGGTAAGTTGTCTTCCTCCCAGGCGTTCCCCTTTCTCACTGTAACTCCACGCCGTAGTAGGTTGTGATTTTAGTGACTCCATCCTCTGGCCAGGTCACACATTCAAGTCCACCCTTCAGGATACACATAAAGAGTTCAATAATGTGGAAGTCCTCAGAAGTCATCAAGGGATTCAGGGTTTTCCCCTTGGTTTGGGATCTTAGGGCCTGGACCCTTGCACCTTCTGCATATTCCCCAGCTTGGTCCCCTGTCAAGGTATAGACTTCTGGCATTGTCCCCTCCTTAGGACCATCCTCTTCACAACGCCAATGATAGGCAGCTAAGCCCTGCACTTTAGGGTGCTATGAGCTGCCTCCCAGAAGCACTTCTTACTAGTGCCCTCTTCCCACAGGGTAAAATAAAGAACTGAATACAAAAATAAGGTTCTTGATCTTCACTAGTTTCTCCTTTGCAGCCACAGGTTTGTTTAAGTCAGCACTACTAGGCCTCAAACAACAAGATCTCCTATGGTGCTCTTTCCCAGGAGTACAGGTCATCTCACCTCCTCTCTCTGCCTTCCAGTGAGCTACTCTGCTTCCCTTTTTAAGCTCTTTCCCTACCTTGTGTAGGCTTTACAGGTATGATGATGAGGGGCTGCCTGGGCCCAGAGCAGGTCCATAACCCTCCTTCTACAGAGTGGGATTTGTATACCACACCACATTTGATCATCATGTATGAGTACCTACATGGGGAATCAATATTTGATAATGAGCTCTTCAGTCTAGTAGACAAAGGTATAAAGGAACTCCTCACTTAGTCGTCCCAGTCAACGTTGTTTCATTGTTGATCAATTAGGGAACATGCTTGTTTAAAGTTGTGGAATGCTCCCTTCTAACGTTGTTTGGCAGTTGCTTGTTTTGCCCACTGCTTGCAGGAAGAGCAGCTCGTTGCAGCTAGCTGGGGGCGGGGGGGCTTGGAACCAGGTGGATCGGCAGCCCTCCTGTCAATCAGCTCCCCGCCCCCCTAAGATCCCTGTGCAGCAGTTGCCCAGCAGGCTATCAGTTGTCAGCAATTGTCCCTCCCCCCACTACCATGTGCTGCTCCTGCCCTCTGCGTTGGAACTGCTTCCAGAGACTCCTGCTTGCTGTGCGATGGGGAGAGGGGAAGGAGAGAGGGGCTAATGTCAGGGTGTCCCCCTCTCCACCTGCTCCTGCACCCTGCTTACCTCATCTTCTCTCTGCAAGATGATCTAATTAACAAGGCAGTGTACTTAAGAGTCACATACTTAAAGGGGAATCTCTCTCTCTCTCTCTCTCTCACACACACACACACATACAATGTGTGTCTGTCTGCCCTCCCTCCTTTCCTGCTGCCTTGTAGAGTGTGAGAGTGAAACCTTGAGGGCTCAGCCAATTGCTAGTTCATTTAACAGTACGGCATTCCCTAGGAAATATCCTACCCTCTGACTCCTCCACCTCAACCAAGCTTCACAATCATCATTACTGTATACCAGTATTAAATTGTTTGTTTAAAACTTATAGTGTGTGTGTATATATATATAATAGTCTTTTGTCTGGTGAAAAAAATTTCCCTGGAACCTAACCTCCTCATTTAAATTAATTCTTATGGGGAAATTGGATTCGCTTAACATCATTTTGCTTAAAGTTGCATTTTTCAGGAACATAACTACAATGCTAAGTGAGGAGTTCCTGTACCAAGATTCAAGGGCTGGAAGTTGAAATTAGACAAATTCAAACTAGAAATAAGGTGTATATTTTTAGCAGTGAGGGCTATTAACCACGGGAACAATTTACTAGGGGTCATGGTGAATTCTCCATTCCTAGCAATTTTTAAATCAAGATCAGATTTGTTTAAAGACACACTCTAGTTCAAAAGGAATTATTTTGGGGAAGTTTTATGCATGAGGTCAGATTAGATGCTCACATTGGTCTCTTCTGGCTTTGGAATCTATGAATCAGTGAAGTTTCTCTTGGTTTATCCCACTGACTGTAAGTGAGAAGGGAATCAAGCCTTTAAGTCTTCTAACACCCCTAACAAATATGGATAAGAACTATCATCCTCATTTATACAGAGAGAGGTGCTGATTTACCTCTACAGTACTTCCGTTTTAAATCAATGTAATACATAGATTTCAATGGAGTCAAACCAGCACAATGCAGAGGAACATATGGTAGTGAATCAGATTCAGGATATCTAAGCCACAGAAGGCCAGATTCATATTTGCTATCCTAAGGCTATCCTAGCCTATATCAGAGATGACAACCCCAGATAGCAAAAGGATCTGATAGCAATCTGGCCCAGGATGACCTGCTCAAGATTACATAGTCAGTGGTAGAGGCAGGACCACAACTTCCTCTGTTCTCTAACCACTAGATGGAGCACACATCTATCCTTCCATTTTATGTTTGCTCTAGACTGGATAGATTACTTCCACAATTAGAGAGATCAGTTTCCTTGTCCCTTGAGATTCTTAATCTGCTAGATTAATAAAGGTGCCAACTACTATCTGTGTCAAAAGCAGGTTATATTCTGTGGTGTTCACTACCTGTTCACTAGATAAGGAACTGAAACCCATCAAACATGTCACACAAGCCACCCAACAGTTGTCAAATGGTAACAATTTGTGGTCATTACAGATGTGGGCCACGTATAAACTACTGATATGGAAGTGAATGAGTTCTTATTCCGTGAGCAATTATTTGAGTTATTCAGCTCAGATAATGCCATATGATTGAAACTGCCACCTAAAGAAAATGTGAACCCCAAAGTCTGGTAAAAAATTGTGACTAATGGGGGAAGATATCAATAACAATGAATGATGACTAATTACATTCTATTCACAAAGTGCCACTCTCCCCTTACCAAGGATTGCTGTATATCAATAAAGAAATTAGAAAACATGATTACATTTAAAAAACTCTCTAAACTAAACCCCCCTAAACCAAACATTGGGAGTGGCATGAAAGGGAAGGAAAAAGGAAGGTCTTACCCCTAAGGCCAAAACTGCCCATGATACACACAAAAAACAGTTTGGGAACAGAAAAGCATTCAAGTGTTTCTTAAATCCAATCTAGATGTCAGGCTAATCAGGATTCAACATACATTGCTGAAACCTGAGCACATTTAAGAGTTCTTGAATTAGTGATGAAATTGCCTAGGACTCTACCCAGAGCACTAAGATCTTCAAACTTTGGCTCAGCTACTTTGAATATTCCCATTTTATGCTTCTCCTCTGCTCATGGTGGAGCAACTTGTTGTTGATTTAATTAATTCACCTTTTCTGTTTTCTCTCCTTTTTCTTTGCTTGACTGGTCCGTTTGGATGGCCAGCACTGATGTTAGCCGGGTTTTGGTTTGAAAGGGTAGATGTCTGTTACTTCTTTACATTTCTCTTCGCTGGCTGTAAATATAGGAGTGTATTGTCTATATGGCACTTGCTACACAAATGGTATTTTGTTTTATAACTATAATAAAGCATTTAATCTTGGTCTATTCATTTAAACAACACTATAAAATATGTACCTTCTGTTCATAAAAATATTAATTTCAAAACCTCTTCTAAGAGCCTGATCCTGCAACCCTGCCACATTCTGAACTCCACATAAATCAAATGGGAGCTATGTATTTGTAAGAGCTGCAATATCCAGGCCCCAAATCAGCAAAGAGTTTAAGCATGTGATAATCTCATCCCAATTCAGCAAAGACTTAAGCGTGTGCATAAATGCTTTGCTGAATCAGGGGCCAAGTCCTTAGTGTACAAATGTGTACTAATCTGGGCATGCAATGTACTTTGAAAGCCTGGGAGGAAGAAAATTTTGGGTTGTGTGGACTTGGACTTTGTTCAAGGGGTTTATTTTCAGTTTATTTGATATTAATACATCGAGTCCCCAAGGAGAGGTATTTTGACCATGAAAAACCCTCAAGTGAAGTTTATTTGAATAGCCCAAGAGGAGAAAATGAGTTAGACTGCATGAGTGGGTACATGGGAGACGGCTGGACAGGTTACTAGGCCTATGTAGACATTTACATTTCATGGTTCAAATTCTATTCTTGTTTACATCAGTATAAACCTGAAGTAACTCCACTGACGTCAATGTAGTTCCTTGGGATTTACCTCCATGTCACAGAATGCAGCATTTAGGCCAATAGATAAACAACTGATGATTTCATACTGTACAAATAGCATCAGAATGTATAATTTATATATATTTTTAGGAAAATGTCATAAAATACACGTCCCACTCCTATATATTTATTAGACTTAAGTTCTGCAACTATTTGCATTCAGTATATTTTCTTTGCAACCACAGGGTCTAGAATTATTTTAAATGAAAACACAGTATGTAGAAAATAAAATAAAAAAGCAGAAAAGTTTCATGATCCATGTCCACTCCAAAGATGAGAACCACTCCTTTACTTCTGTCTAGTTGTAAAAGGGACAAAAGATTGTATACTTCTTTTAGACTGTAAATTTATTCTATTAATGTAATCCAATATACATTAAAACCAGCACATGAACCAATATATTAGAAATGAATCAGCGGGGACTGTAAGAGTATGTTTCATTAAGAAAATGTACTTTTACTACCATGGTCAGAGCAGTCTTCACATCCCAAAGCCATGAGTTGGGGCCTAGCAGAGCGGTGGCTACAGAGGCAAATGCAGCAGCCATTCTGCACTCAGAAGTGGCTCACACAGAGCTGCAGGTATTGTGATCGCTTTTACTGGGCTAGAACCGGGTCACCAGGATTTTCTCCTACTCTTCCAGAGTGCTTGAACAGACCAAAGTTCCACCCACCTTGATTGCAAGGTTTTCCCGCAGCCCGAAGGATAACAGCTCATTTTCTACCCCACTTCCAGGCAGCTATTCCGTTTCCTGAAAATCATGTCACTCCAGATGTAATTTGCACTAAGTAACACCACTGTTTCTCTTGTCACCGGGGCTTTAAAGAAAATGTTCCCACTTTCTGGCCACACCTAGCAGAGAAAGGTTCTGAGCCCATTCCCCGGCTTCCAGGTGAAAGCTCATGCTGACCTGGATGCTGTGCAGGGCTGCTAGAGTCAGGGGATTTGTTTTGCTGCCTCTCTCCACCCATCACCCCCTATTGATACCTGTAGTTCCAAGAGTCACGTTCTTCATCAGCTCCTGCTTCTCTAGAATCCCGCCCTGCTCTTCTGGAGCCAACTCCCGCCTCTCAAGAACCTGCCCCAGGTTCTCCCCCGCGCTGCCCCAGAACGTCCCCTCAGTGCCTCTCTTTGGCTGCCCACAGCACCTTCCGCCCCAAGCCCTGCTGCTCAAGCGCCCGCCCTTCCCTGCTCTAGATCCCCAGGGCAGGCCAGCCTGCTGCTTTAGAACCCCGGCCCCCATCCTGCCTAGAGCCACGCTCCCCGCGCTCCAAGATCCTCCCCTGTTCCAGCCAAGGAGCTCGGCAGCGCTACACCGCAGGGGGCGCTGTTGTCCAGCCGAGTACCCCACGCAGCATAGATCCCTCTCAGCAGGTGCCGGGGACTGCTCGACATCCAAAATGGCTGCCAGCCAGGTGAGGCGCCAAAAGGAACCACGTGACTGACAAGAGTCCTATTATCGCATGCGCAGTAAGGAGAACTTTGACTACTGCAGAGCAGTCCTCGATGTCAGCCTCGAGGTAGAATCCGTTCGGAGGAGGGCGCATGCTCAGTACGAGGCTGGGGCAATCCTTGCGTGGGTCCGGAAGTAGTAGATAGCGCCCGGATTGGAGCACATGCGCATGGTGTGCCGGCGTGTCCCAAGCAGGCCACCGTCTTCCCGCCTGCTTATTTCCTGTTCCGGTGAGTGGTGAAGCTACCCCACCCACAGACTAGCTTGAGCGGTAGTGATGGCGGCGTTCGCAAGAGTCTCCCGGCTGCTTCTCGCCGGCGCCCCCCGGGCCCCGTTGGGACGGTTCATGTCGGCGGTGGCTCACGGGGACGCTGGGGCAGGTAACAGGGGAGCCGCGACCGGGCGGGGCTGGCGATAACCGGGTGACCTTGCGCTGAGTGAAGCGCCCGCAGGCCAAACCCCTCAGCGCCTGAGCGGCGTCTCTGGGGCCTGGGCTGAGCCCGGTTACCCGGGGGCGCAGCGATGCCTCCCCTGGCCAGGAAGGCTCGGACCCAGCCCGAGGGAACGGGCTTAAGGCTGTAAGCCGCCGTTCGAGCCCGTCCTTGGGACGAGGGCGTTTCCCCGTGTGCGGGGGAGACGCCTCTTCCCTGCCCCTCCAGGTTTGTGCGCCTGCCTCCCGCTGGGCTGGGGGCTTTGAATGCTGCTTCCTTGCTCCCACGGTAACTGTAAAAAATCACAAGGGTATTCCTCCTTGGTCCAAGGGCTTGCCGCCATTAGGGACCCTGCAATGACGTGCTACGTTAGTGCAAGGCCCTAAGGTACCAGAGCAGACTTCCCTGGGGCAGGGGTTTGCACCGATTGGTGTAACTGTCCCTACATAGACAGGCCGTACTATTCGTGAACTTGGGGTTGTAGCATGTGTTTATAAGGTGCTGTGTACACTCGTGTTAATAGAAAAAAGGAGTCAAGGGGCTACTTCACAAGAGATCCTAAGCCTTATGGTGTAACTGTTTTGTGCAGTGACACTGAGAATGTAATGCACTATACAACCAAATCCATTCTTCCTTAGCTGTGTTCTGCATAGTTCTCTTAGTGCATCAATTTGCTGATAAGGAATGTGTTTGTAAAACATTGGTAGTCCTGTTTGAAAACTATTGTATTAGAAGATGTCTGCCCGGGGTGCTGGTGAGCTGAATTAGTGCAGCATAGATATAGAAAATATTCAGGGAGTTAGTGCAGTATAAGAAGCTTACTACTGTCTCAACTTGCTGTTAATTAGAGCTAATCAGAAAATATTAAGTCTTCTGCCAAAACACTGTTGATTAAACTCTTTTCCACAAAACTGAAGACTTTGAAACTTCCCTTCAAAATGTTTTCAGTAAGTTCTTTTGGAAAATTTTCAAAACAGAATTTTTGAATATAGTATTTGATTTGTCATTTTGTATATAATATCAGAGACTATATCATGTGAAATCGTGTTACTACTGCTTTCGTATAAAAATTGAACACACATTTTGAAAAATTGTGTTCAAACAAATCTCAATTTGTTTATCCAAAAACAAAATATTTTCATAATCTCTCTAAATTCTGAAAACTTATTTTCATTCTAATTCAAAACAGATTTTTGAAATGAATCACCACTTGGAAGTTCTCATTTTTTGACTAGCTGTACTGTTTACCATCTTCATGGTATTGAATTATTTCCTTCATTAGCTAAGACATGGAAGATCCTGTCTTTTGTGGTTGCTCTTCCTGGTGTTGCTGTATGCATGCTGAACTGCTACTTAAAGCAGCAGCATAAACATGAAAGAGATGAATTTGTTCCTTATTCTCACCTCCGCATCAGGACCAAGGTATGTGCAACATTGTTTTAAAGGTGCTCTTATTTTTTCCAGTCACTGAATTATTTATTCCAAGATTACCACTGCTTGTATAGTTTGTGTTCCTGCTCCCCCCCAATAGGTATATGTCAGGGGTGGGCAAACCTTGGGCCATATTGGGATTGCAAAATTGTATGGAGGGCCAGGTAGGGAAGGCTATGCCTCCCTAAATAGCCTGGCCCTGCCCTCTATCCAACCCTCTCCCCCCCCACACTTCCTGCCCCTTGACTGCCCCCCTCAGAATTCCCAACCCATCCAAGCCCCCTGCTCCTTGTCCCCTGACCACTCCCTTCCAAGACCCCCACCCACCCTAACTGCCCCCCAGGACTCGACCTGCTTCTTGTCCCGACTACCCCAATCCCTATCTACTCCCACAGATCCCTGGGTCTCCCATGCCCTATCCAACCCTCTGATGTCATTACCATGCTGCTCAGAGCAGCGTGTCTGGCAGCTGTGCGGAGCCAGACACGCTGCCCCGCAGCAGTGCACAGCCCTGTCCTCCAGAGTTCTGTTTGTGTGGCTCTGGGGGAAGGTGGGGGAGGGGATGGAGGTAGCCTCCCTGGCCAGGAGCTCAGTGGCCATGCAGGATGGCCTTGTGGGCCACATGTGGCCTATGGGCTGTAGTTTGCCCATCCCCGTATAAGTGATGTGAGGTGGAACTGTGACAGATTGGAAAATATCTGTGCATTTGTAATGTTGTGAATCAAGAGCTCACTTCTGTTGAGGCAGGTTGAGAGCTTTTAGCCTGTCAGCTGCAGTATTTATATGTAGATGTGGAGTTCTCCTTCTGTCTTAAAGTTTCTTACACTCAAACTTTAAACATCAAGGTTTTGGTCTTAAATAGTTTTTTCCTCTAAACTTGCCTTCATGCAGATGAAAGGGCAACTTTGTCAGGAATTAAAGGGTGAAAAAAACAGGAGCGTGGGTTCCCAGCCAACAGATCACATGCAGGTGATGGGTTGAGATCACCCTGTCTTTCCCAAATTGCTAAATGGGAGGGGAGGACTTGCTATGAAAACCTATTGAGAATCCCTGAAGTAATGTTGACTAACTAGGATCCCTAGCAGAAGCTACTGGTAGAAGAACCCTACTGGGGTGGAAGTAGTGCTGGGCTCTTTAGGTACAGCTACACTACCTGTCAGATTGGCAGGTAGCACTCAGGGATCGATTTATCACATCTCATCTAGACACAATAAATCAATCCCCAAATTGACTCCTGTACTCCACCTTGGCAAGAGGAGTAAGTGGAGTCGGTGGGGAAGTGGCCATAGTGGACCCCCGGGCTGAGGGGGAAGGTCAGGTAACTTGACCTAATACTGCGACTTTAGCTACACTATTTGTGTATCTTAGGTCAACCCTTCTCCCCCAGCCCTTTATGATTCTTAAGTCTACTCCTACTTATTACAAATTTATTCTACTTAAAAAATAAGCTACCTCTAATATTTAGTTTGGTAAATCAAATTCATTTCTACACTTAAGTGTGTGTATTTACTACAGTTGCTTGTACACATTGCAAGAGGTGCAATGCTGCCTACATTATCACATGCTTAGAATTGTAGATTTATCCAAGCATTCAAGGAAGTTCTGCTGTGTACCACAAATAGTGGGTGTAAATTCAGTTTCAACTTACTCCAGGCCTTCAAATTCTGTAATACGTATAGGCCCAAACATTGCTTGGTAACTGCTTGACAAATCTGCTAAGGCCCAAGGAGTCAACTCCTGTAACTAAGTCTTCTCAATTACTTCTTTCAACAGCCCTTCCCATGGGGAGATGGGAACAAAACTCTGTTTCACAACCCTCATACTAATCCTCTCCCAACTGGCTATGAAGAGGATCACTGAACACCTGGACCACAGCAGCAATTTGGACCACTTCTCTATTGGACCAGAACATTGTGTAGGACCTCAATCTAAAAAAAAAAAAAATTCTGCATTCCTTGTACTGTCCAGTTATAAATGGTGTTCTGACCTTTAGCCCTGTACTTGAAGGGGAGGTCACTTACCATAAATAAATCTTCACCTACCCTCTGTGTGTGCACCTTTGTAAAGAGACTAGATCAAGGATTTCCAGTTTTCTCCAATTAGGGTTTATTGCTAACACTCTTCTTGAGTGGCTGGAAAGGGTTTTGTAGGGAATAGTATAGTAAGGGATTGAATTGCTGCTTATCTCCTTTAAGTGGCCATTAGAGGTAGGAGTAATTACTGCATTGTGGCCTATAACAGACTAGGGGTTGGAATGCATACTAGAAAACCAGACTCCTTATGCAAGCAACAGGATTGGATCTAAGCTGCAACTGATTTTTCTCCCTAAGCTATTAATCATGTTGAAAGGATAAGTACTAGATAAAATTCTTGAAAGCTATTGAACTGAACATTAGCCTGACCACCTCTTTCCTCCCATCCAAAATACTTCATTGAGGTGAAGTGCAAGCTGCAGACAGGGTTAGAGTGCACATTATCCCTAAATAATATCTCAAACAGCATTCCCAACTGACATTCTCTGCCTCAAGATGCCACCCTACCATCTCCCTTTTTCTGTATGGAATGCTCTAAAGAAAACTGGCTTATAACTTGGTTCCTATATAAATGTCTAATATGGGTGATTTTTACCGTACTATTTTTTTTCCATGTTAGCTCAATCTGGGTATATGAGGCTGAAATATAAGCTAGTGCTGTTTCTAATATGTGGAGAACAAACTGATTCCATCTACATTTTTGCTGTAGAAAGCTGAATGCCCTCAACAGCTAGCAAGATCAGGCCCCCACTGAAGACTGAGAATGATTGACTCCCCTATGCTATGCTAAATTTTTTGGGGAGCTATGTATGGCCATACAGCAACACAATCTCCTTAAAGCATTCTAAATGTTATGGGATCTGGGCTAATGAAACTTCTGAATACATATCACAGGAGTTCACTATTCTCAGAGCATCATTAGGGAGCAGTTAAGGAAGATCAGGGACTTTGAGAATGGCAACCTTTCCTGTAGTTTCTGGAGCTTTTTTAATGGTAATAGTTACTTATAGTAACTAAATAGCTGAACTTAACAGACTTAGCCAGCTGAACTGTGGTTTAGGACATTAGTTTTCATACAGAAGATCATCAAGTTGTATTTCCTCCCTCTCCTTTCAGGTTGATTATTACCAAGCAGGAAGACAAATTTCCACCTGACAACTGGATACTGTTTTAGGGTGTCAAAGCAGGAACCCCTTGTCTAATTCAAATGTCTAATCTATGGAGTGTTTCTTGGCATGGGGGGGGGGGGTGCGCCTGTTGGAGGAGGACAACTGAAGTGTAATTAAATCCATTGAAACTTTATTTATGGGGCAACAGTTATCACGTAGTAGAGAATTAAGTTCAAGGTAGCGTTAGTGCCTTCTTTCAATTCTGTGCATGGACTGCCTGAGGCTGCTGAAAGTACCTTCTAAAAGCAGTTGCTCCTGTTCACTTCTGTGACAGGCTGGCCCCTTCCCATCTCAATGGGCACAGGCAGGTTTAATGGGACAGTTGTCTTATTTAGTCAAGCATAACTTTACTTGATGGATGTGTATTCTCTATTAAAAACAGCTTGTGTATTCAATCAAAAATCATTGCAACTCCTGGTGTGGTACTTTTATGGTACCATTACAGTTGCACAATATGAAGCAAAGCTGTAGCACATCAGCTTTCACAAAAACTGAAACCAACCCTATCCCAATAAAAATCCAGCAGCACACTCTAATAAGTAAATTAACCCCTTTCACATAAATTTCAGTATTTAAAGTTGTCTGTTACATAAATAAAAAAGCAACTGATCAGATATTAGCTAATATCTAAACCCATTTTCATAAATATTCCCCTGTTCAGAGTACATTCACTTATCATAATTTGATTAAAAAGGCTATTCACACACTGCATGATGCCAGACCACCAACATTCATTTAAGATGAAACAGTAATTGCCACACAGCCTAGCTGAAAGAAACTGCAGAAAAAAACTTCTTGCTGCTTAAAAAGCCAGGCAGAAACAACAGCTCATCCAAGGCAATTATCTAGTCTTTGTGAGGTTCTTTTTCCAAGTCCAAAAAGTCATTGTAATGGCACAGTATGCCCAAACAAGGTCAGGAGGAGTTTTCAGCCTTTCCTTTACTGGGACCCATGAATTCCAGCCCTTCGATGGGTATGTCTTTCTCCTTAATAGCTTTCTAGGTGGAGAGAAGAAAAAAAAAAAAAGGCAAATTTGTTTTAATGTTTTGTAGTTCTATATATGTTCCTTGCCTGATTAATTTAAAACCAGTCCAAGTTGCTATTAATGTTTTCATCAAACCATATCATCAGACACACTCAAAGAGATACTGCAAACATGGAGTCTTGGCTACAATTCATACTATCAGATAATTTATCCAAGCCCTAGACCAACACTTCTCATCCATATGTTGGAGGAATTACAGCTGGGGCAGTAAGTGAAAGAAGCTAGAGACACCTGAAGAGGATGTCACAGTGCTGTGAGCAGAAGAACCAAGGCAACAGATGAAATCTTCATGGAGTAATGTATCATGAAAAAAAATGACAGGATGATGGTTACAAAAGTACTGGCTGCCTGTTCTTCCAACAGGAATGTCAATAATAGCCTGTAAAGTTTTGTGTTGGAGGGATGTGGAAGAAAGGGAGGAAAGAACTATTACATATTAAAAATGTGTACATATGGAGTAAAAACATAAAGGTGACTGCAATCAAGCTTTATAGGAGAGATTAAAGAATGTACAAACATAGTTTTATATCATAGAAATGTAGGACAAAGGAACTTTGAGATGTCATGAAGTCCCTACTGCGCTCTACCTTCAGAATGGACACTGAGAACAACTTATCACTGTCCTTTTTATAAGAGTCCTTAACAGATTTGAAAGTTTTATCAGGTCACCCCTCCCTGGCATCAGCCTTCTCTCAAGACAACACACACTATTTTTTTTTTAAACCTTTCCTCAGAGATCAGATTTTATCATTTGATACACTCCTCTGGACTTTCTCCAATTTGTCCACATCTTTCCTAAACCATGGCACCCAGAACTGGACACAGTACTCCAGCTGAGGTCCCACCAGTGTCAAGGAAAGTCAGAAAATTACCATCTATGTCTTACATATGACACGCCTCTTAATACACCCCAGAATGATACTGGCTGTTTTTGCAATTCTGAATTTAATCACATTGATGACATGTATTAAATTTGTGGTCTATTATAAGCCCCAGATCCTTCTCAACACTACCTCCTAGCCAGTTATATACTATTTTGTAGTTGTGCTTTTGATTTTGTTTTCCTAAATGAAATACTTTGCACTTCTTTATAGAATTTCATCTTGTTCAATTCAGATTATCTAATGTTAGAGTCCTTTTTTATCCTAAATTTCTCATTACAAGTGATTTTCTTCATCTTCAAAATGATAGTTAACACTACTTAGACCTAATGTAATACCAGAATCTCAAAATACTAAGGAATTTATCTTGACACCACCACCCTTCTGAGGTGGACAAGTTTATCCCCAGTTCACAGATTTTTTTAAAAAAACAACCACTCAATAAATGTGTTAGTCTCTAAGGTGCTACAAGGACAACTTGTTTTGCTGATACAGACTAACACGGCTACCCCTCTGAAACATTTCACAGATAGTTTATCTAATCCCTGGGTTTTCCTAAGCGATTTCACCAGGGTAACACAGCAAACCATCCTCTTCCATCTAGTGTGCTCTCCAGTCACTCTGCCCCAATAAAGCCCAACGTACACAAACTTTCGCAACCCTGCTCACGAGCAGGCGGGTCTGGAGCGCCACCGGCTGAGGCACGCAGTGCTTGGCTGGGCAGGGTTTGTGTGGGGAAGGGGAGGCCTTTCCCTCTGATTGAGCCCCTTCCCCCTCAAGCCAGTGACAGAAGGAGAAGCCCGAGGACCCCCCCCCCACACACACTCACTCCTCCCTTCGACGGGACCTTCCCCACGGTCACTCGCCCGCCCTCAGGGCGGCTCGCTCCCCTTCCTCTCCGCCGCGCAGGGCCCACTCCCGCCCACCTGCACGCAGAGCTGGTAGCGCTTGAAGAGGTGCACGCAGGGGTCCCCCGCGTTCTCGCCCTTCAGGAACTTCTCGGCGAACCAGCGGTTGAAGCACTGGTCATACTCGCGCTTCAGCTCCGTGCAGGCCTCCCCCACGCTGTTCATGGCGGAGCCGCAGGCCCGGGGAAGCGACCGGGCCTCACGTCGCCCTTCCCCAGAACGAAACCCCGCCGCGGCCGCTGCTGCTAAGTGCGGTGGACCCCACTGACGTATTTCCCGTTCACTTAGAACGCTGGTAAGCGCAGCGCGATGACGCACATCCGCTCAGCTGCCCGAGACAGTCCCCGGATGCGGAAGTGGGGGTCGATGAGGATTCTGCGCTTTGGCCGCTACATCACGGGAGCTCCCTCGGGAGGAGCCTCGTACGGCGGCGGCCTTTCCCTGGGAAGCCGCTTCACGCAGGCTGCTTCGGGAGACTGGCATGGCCGGCAGGAAGCGGCGGGGGACCCACGGCGGAGGGGCTGGGTGAGACCCCGGAGGAGGGGCTGGGTCCGTTCCCATGGTATCCGATGGGTGTCGCGCATCCAGGGTCTTCATCCATTGCGGGCTTGATAGCAAGACACGTGGGGCCATCAGCCGCCCGCCCCGGAGGGAAGGAGAATCAGGGATTCTGTCATGAATGGTGTCTAGTATCAGAGGAGTAGCTGTGTTAGTCTGGATCTGCAAAAGCGATTAGGGTTACCATATTTCAGCAATCAAAAAAGAGGACAGGGGAAGCCCTGCCCTGCCTCCACCCAGTTCCTCCCACTTCCCACCCCCTGACTGCCCTCTCAGAACGGCCAATCGCTCCCTGCTCCTTGTCCCCTGACTGCCCCCTCCTGAGACCCCCCC